>KL264269.1:21990-41907 GCA_000699545.1 Podiceps cristatus | reverse complement strand
TATTTTTTATATATAATTAACACAATCTAAATAAAATCAGTATGCCAAATAATACGATCTCTGTTACTCTGCTAGAAAGACATGCATTAAATTCTAGAGATTAAAAATATATACCACTACAAGAAAAAAAGAGCAGCAAGTTTTAAATGTGCACATGCTGTCAAAACAAAACAGAATTTAAACAGTCTGGGTAAAGACCCACGCAAGTCTGCAGAGTTCGTACAGCCACCTTACAAACATGAACTATAGGCATGCAACCAAGAGATTTTAACGTCTTAGAGTTCATAAACCTTTTTAAGGCTCTCAAGATCTTCCAAAGAGTACTGATGATTCTGATTTTCTGAAAGTAAGTCAAACAGTTGCCGAACCTGTTCTTTTTCATTTTTGCTAAGAAGGGCCAGCACCACCTGAAAACACAGATTATTTTATAATTAGCACACGTTGACTGAAAATCATAGTATTTGACAAAGACACAAAATCAGTGTATTGTTTCCTTTTCAGATATGAAGATTTCCTTTAGTTTTCTGTGCAACTTAGGTTTGCCTTCAGTCTAGGTTCTTACCTTAAATCTTTCTGCTTTGCTCAAGTAAAAAAGGTGCTGATAGACAAGGCCAGGATCTTTTCCAACTACATAATATTCCAATGACTGGATAAAAATCAAAAAGATTTCTCCTTCAAGTTTGTTACTCAGCAGCACTGGCAGTTTTTCTGGATCAGTAATTGTTAAAAGATCTGCACAAGCAGCTTTATCCTTATTGGTATTCACCGCATTTATAATCTGACCAAAGTCGTAAGCATTAGATGGTTCAGAAATACGCAGTTTCTCAGAGGTCATCGGTGGCACACTCTTTTTAACTGCTTCCTTAGAATTAACATAATCAGTCACATCTTCTGATGTAGCAAACTCTCTCTCTTCCTGTTCATCACATTCAGTCACCTTCACAAAGGAAATGGCAAAAAATCATTTTAATGTGGATAACCTGAAGCTTCATGAGCTGTATGCATATATCCATCAATAATATCACTACATTAAAGTTAGTACTTTGTTCTTCATGAAAGAATGACACCTATGTTCCTTTATGTCCTCCCAGAATAGCACCTCTCTAATTCATCTTTAACAGTTTGTAGTCAAAAGTGCAAATTTTACATTTCCTTTCACCACTTGGCACTCCACTGTAGAAAGACAATTGAAGACTGCTGGGAGAAAGCTAAGGAGGAGGACTGTGTACATATATTAAATGTGAAGTTGCAGAAGACAAGCAGAACCAAAGTTTAGTCACCAGATCCACATTTCATTTCACTGCTGCGCCTTCAGAATAGCACAGGTATACGGCAGCTACATCAGGTTGCTGCCTGGGGTCTCGCTGTGAAAGGAGAAAGCTCAGCATTGTCTAACTCCCTGAATACCCACTTAACCTCTCCAGCCTGTTTCATCAATCAGGCCGTAGAAAATTAATCATGGGTTCAACTTCTTTTGCTAAAAACCATTTGAAGCTATCCAGAGTTGTGGAATTAGTATAAAGTGACTAAAATCTTACTGAATGCAGTCTCTTCAACCGATGCCAAGGTTCGTGAAAAGTCTGAAGATCCTGTATTGCACAGTACAGTGCTGTGCTGGCAACTAGCTGTCATTTTTGGAAAGCACTGCACTAGGCTTACAGATGTTTTGTTCTATTTTTCAACAGTCCTTAGTATCAAGAGAGAAATCTTGACTGCCTGTATATATAATTATAGCTTGATTAAAATAGAATAAGGATAAATCCCAGTTTCTAATTGTCCTTACTCGTCTTTGCAGTGTGTTTCCATAGAACTACCTTGTACTACGGCAGATAAGACCAGGAAGGCTCTCTGAAGGGGCAGCTGTAATTATGACAGCAAACATAAATACTTCCTGCCCCACCCCTGGAAAAATTACCACTGCCGGTAATGTAGTTAGCTGGTCTCTGAACAATGCAGTCACTTCCCAAACCTCCTCTGAACACTCTCAAGGTCCCTTTGTCACAACTTAGAGCTTAACCAACACTACACCCAGCTTACGCTAGTTACATAAAATCCCATGAACTCGTGACAATGTGAGGTGTTTCAATAAAACAAGTTGTTTCTATAACTGCAGTTGCCATTATACCACCATTTTGAAGTTACATGATCAAATTACAGTATCACTGTACAAAACCATACAGACCGGGAAACTATGTATTTTAAACTGAAAAGGGACTTCCCTCCCCTCCCCCCTCCCCATTCCTAAAGGACCAGCAAAGTTACAATCCAAAAAATATCAGATGACTGATAAAATCCTTTCACCACCCAATTCTACCCAGAACTCTGCAAGGCTGATATTTTGATCTAGTACATAACATTACTTCATGTATTTCTTTTATAAGATCCTACAGATACTTCACCCACAGTCCTGCTCTTTAAGACAAGATTTCATTCTTCAGGCCAGTAACTTTACTACTAGCACAAGAAGAGCCAGCACGCTCGCTGACCATCAAGCTTTGCCAGCACAGCCCCAGAGGATCCTCAGTAGCACAGACTTTAAAAGCAAAACTGCTATTTGACAGCCATATTCTGTAAAACAGGTATTTCAAAGTCTAAGCAATTTTTGTTTACAATGAGCATATCCTCTAGTGCCATCTAAATGTACTTTTTTCCATTTTTGCTGTGGCTTCACCGCAAAGCAGTCCAAGTTTTACTACACTGAACACATCATATGCAAGAATCCTACAATATGCCCTCAAAACAACATGAAAAAATACAATCCCACCCCAAAAAAAGTTTAGCGCTGAGGTGCAAACCAAAAGTTTTAATATTATCTCTTCAAACGTGTGGCTTCTGTACTGCCTGCTTTTAAGAATGAACAGGTATACATACCTCTTGTATGGTTATTTTCTTCCTTTGCTTTTCTTGACCACCAGCTACAGCACTGCTGTCAAGGTCCAGCAGTTGGGTTACCTCCTCCAGCTCGTTTTTTGCTTCAAGAACATTGGGATCTATTAGAAGTACTCTGTTGAAATCATCAACACTGGCTTGATAATTCTGTAAGTAGAAAGGAAAATAATCGTTTCATAAACACATCACTAGAAAAATGTATTTGAACTACCATACTGTCCTTTACAATTAAGTAAAAAGGCTAGGATCTTGACATTAAGTAGACAAAAATAACCTAAATACAGTGTAATTTCATTAGAGGCAAAAAAGGAAACTGAGGATGTGTTTGAGCTAGTATTTTGAGACTAAGTTCTTCTGTATTAAATATGTAATATGAAATCATTTATTCTGAGAAACATATTCCCCATGTCAGAGAATAGATTATTGAAGATTTCTGCATTTAAGCACAATTGCTTACAGTGTAACTTCCTCCAAGATTAATACAATGTCAGTCTATCAACAATTTGTGTACTTGCTTTGACAACAAGAGAGAGTTCAATTAAGCTTAGATTAAAAATATACCTAATCTTCCTGGGCTTCAATCCAACAAACCATCTCTCACAATTTGAAACGGGAAATTTTTGTTTATACTTGAGAAGTCTGGGATTACCTTATGAACCCCGGGATAAACAAGATTAGAAGGACAAATGCAGCAACAGAGTGGCATTAGGACACGGTTCCTCAATAATCAGTCTTGTCATTTGTTTAATGTTTTTATTTCAAATTTTGACATTAGGAATTAAGATTTTTTTAGGCTAACTTTTCCGGTGAGACAAAGTTACTAGCATCAGCTCTGAGGAAGACTAGTATCACACAGAAAAATTAAGACACCTCAAGGGATGGAGTATCAAAAATACGGATGAAATGTAACGATAAATAGTAAAAGACCATACAGACAGTAAAAGAGCAATATAATTTCTTAGTGTGAGGGACCAAATACTTCTTCTGTTACCAAGCATTATCATAAGGTTACTGTAAGTCATTCGTATTATCATAAAAAATATCCTCATGTACCAGCTGAGGTATTTCCTTAGCATTTCAACGGCAATAAAAGCACTAGTGTACCAGTCACACTCTCTTTCCTACATGGAATATCTCATTCAATACCAATAACCAGTACTGAAGGCGCAGAGACACTGCAGTAAGTCTGTAAGTGAACTGAAGTCCGCTGTATCATGAAAGAAGTGTAAGAGAACTAAAATTATTTAGGCTTAGCAAATGAACACAGAAAGGCAGCAGACTGCTTTCATCAGGAAACAGCTACTAATTAAGCTAAACCATGTGAATTACAGCTGTGAAGATTCACAACTACAGGTAAATGAGATTCTGGAACAGACTTCTGAAAATGATCACAAGGGTCAGCAAACAACCAGTCCTCCTGGATTTAAAACTGCAGCCTGTCAGACTTCTCAACAAAAATAACACGATATGGTTGTATCCAAAGCAAGAGACTGGACTATCAGCTGTAGGAGATGTGGTCCGGAGTCCTGCATCCTATGTTACAGGCCTAATTCATCACACAAGCACAATTTTTTCCTGATATTCCCTTAACTACATCTCAGTAAATCGATAAAAGACCCTCATTTACTACATTAAATTCCACTGTAGCTTTTGTGGTTAAATATCTGGATATTTATATACACATAACACTTTCTAGCTTAGGTCTTTGACAAACTGTATGCTTTTATCTCTTAAAATCTTTAATTACAGGGTCATTTCTCAACCTCATATCATTTTTGTTGCTTTCTCTTGTTTTACAGATCAGTCACATCCTTGGATTTAGCAAAAATGAAGGCATTATATCTAACCACAACAAAACATTTTGTAAGTCCGCAACTCAGACTGTTCTGAAGGAATCAATGAACCGCTTCAGGTTACGTCTTCAATAGTACAAAACCAGCATTTTTTTTTCTAGGATATTACAAAACCACAGAAATTATTTCTCCAATTCTTGATTTTCTTCACTAGTGTGCAATTCCTTTTTTCTGACCAGTAGAATCACTTTATATTTTTGTTCCTATTTATACTATTTTTTAATCAAACTCAACAATGTAATGTTACAGATGATTAATACCAGGTAGCTTGGTACAGTTACAGAAAAGAGTTTACACAAAATTAAGACTTTTCACCTTCTCTGAAAATTAATCAAAGGAAACTCAAAATTTCATAGCTACTGTAACAGAGGAACAAATGATCATAAAAAACCCCAACATGGTTCCCAAGACTTTGGGATTTGGAATTGTAACATAGGGTGAGAACAGACTACTGTACTGCTAGGCACAAACAGGTTATCCTCAGGTGATTCGTAAGCTGACCGACAATCAGGTAACTTTTTGTTAAGGCATCAAACGTAATGGAGGTCTGTATTCATGGAGGTCTGTATTCATCAATGTATGTCATTGATGGACACAGCTGGAACCCAGTGGACACTTGCAGTGATCGCCTCCAGTTACAAAGAGCAACACGGGAGAAAGCACTTAAGATGCTTGTTTAAAGACAGCCATGAAATTTATTACAAAGTAGATGATGGTAGTTGCCATCATGAGCAAACAGAAGTGAGAAGCTGATGACTCAATACCAGGTAAAAGCTGACAGGCAGGGTAAGGATTGCTATGAAAGTGTATTATGAAGTATAGAGCTAATTAACATCACTGAGGAAGGGGAACCAACAAAGGGATGGATAAAAGGAATGACATGGGCCAAGTGATGGAACATGAGATTTGCAGCCACATTTGGGATGGGTACAAGCAATGTAAATTTGCATTTATCAAGATCAGATAAAAGGATATTAAAAGAACTGTGTGTAAGATGAGCACAGTACAGCTACCACCACCGTGCAGATGGAAAGGAAAAGGTTGAGTCCCCAGAGACTGAGAAAGTAGATTACTGACAAAGGTTCATAATGAGTTTGGAGAAGGAAGACAGAGAGAAGGAAGATAATCAAAACCCTGGTTTAATATGACAAGCACTCATATATGAGCAGATGCCAAAAGAGCTTGATATTTTAGTTTAGATAGATGAAGACAGACGTGGAAAGAATCAATTTGTCACCAGCAAAGATAAACACCTTGACAGAAAAAACAGACTAGGATACCCAGAACAACATTAGAACAGAACTGAAACTTGCTTAACCAATTTCCAGTCAAATCTCATTTATTCCAATATTCTTCTATTTTCTCACATTATTACAAGTCAACATGCAGGTTTTTACATTGCAAAAATATGTACTTTTATGTTTTCTGTATGTCTAATGCTCTACAAAGCAAGAAATCATCAGCACTGCATACTTTGTGTTCACCCATCGACTGCAACTACCTGATTGCCTTTGAAGAGGATAAGCAAGTTTAGAAGTGCTTAAGAATACCTGCCATGTTCTTTTTCCTCACCTGTAATCCTTTGTACGCTAGTGCTCTTCTATAAAAAGCTTTAATATTAGAATCTTCTATCTGAAGAACATGATCACAATCCTGCTTAGCCTCTTCATATTTATACAGTTTCAAGTAACAGAGAGCTCTAACACAGAAAAACAGAATACACTGCAATATAAGTAAATTCTACAGTGCTGTAGTGCCAACAGTATCTGATTCATAAATGTTAATTACAATACTTCACACAATACAGTCCCAATGTGGTATTTTTTAAAGTACATCAAAATCAGTACGTATTAATAACATCACTGGATGGATTTAGAGAGCACCAATTCCTGCAATAAAAGTCAAAATTCAAGTATGACTAATGGTTGAAGTTAGGCACATAAGTATTTTAAAAGCAGAGCCTATGTCAATATAGTATAATAGTACAGTAGTGGATATAGTATGGATTTTATACAGGCATTCTGAGTAAAAAAAGTGCTCTAGATGAAATAAGCAATACTGCTTTCTGCACCTAATTATTACTTGGAAATCTCCTATTCAAGCACTGGCCTAATCAGATCCTTCTTAGTTTGTGAAAGCTGATAAGATTACAGCATAAAGAATTATGCTGCAGAATTAGGTCAACCTTTAAAATAATGTTGTTGTATGACCATGTTCCTACTTTTACTTCCTCAAAATGTACAATTTCTCTAAACTAGTACTCTTCGTACAGGAGATACTGCTACTGAACATTAGTTTTTTATTAAAATCGTACCAGTATTCTCAAAAAATGCTGCAAAACACTATGCTAATTATAACTTTTACTACTGCTTACTCTATTTATATAAAGATTTTAAGATATGTATCAGTGACATTAATATTTGCTGTCCTTGGAAAATAATGCAGTTTAACAAAAAATCAAAGTTTTCTATTGAACACACTTTTTTTTACAATAGTAATTGAAGTGATGCAAAACATTTGCAGTGAGAAAATATAACTATTGTTATGCCAGAAAGTGGGGTTAGATTTTGGATCTTTACCTGTTAGTGTAGATTGTACATTCCTTGGTATTTAACTTCATGCATTCGCTGTATTTATTTACAGCTTCTTCATATTTACCCTTTTTTACAAAATCATTCCCTTCATTTTTTAATGTCTTGAACTCCTCCTCAGCTTTCTCACCTACGTTACAAAAGGATCACAGCATTACATAAGAAGGTCAGTTCATTAAGGGTAGCTGAATAATCTACCCAGACTAAGAATAAATGCCTGGCATCTGGAGTATCTTCATCGGTCTGCACATTGCTGTGGCTGTCCCAGTTCTTCCTGCTGCTCTACGAAAGTCATAAACTGCCATATATACACTTGGCACAACACATACTTCCCCATGCACCAGGGCAACTATTTCGCTGAAAAGAATGGGAATACAGCAGACAGCTCTACACTTTCACCTCCTTCTGCCTACCCCTGCTGTGTGGTAGAGAGGAAATATCTCTCCAGTGAGATACCAGTTTTATTTACAGTGGTGGAGATTTAATCAGCACACCCTCTAGAGCTCCACCATGACACCAAGGCAGCCATAATTTGATCTAATATTCTTCCTGCAAGCAACTATCTATCACAATTACTATGCTAAACTGACAATGACAAACAAATCACATCGGTAGGGGTTAGTGATACATCAGTAATATTCTGTTCATAACTATTTATAAAAGATGCTGAGAACACCTAACTAAACTTTTTGGTTTGGGTTTGTTTTTTTGTTTTTTGTTTTTTTTTTTTAAATTACTATTGTGTTCTTCCACAATTGTCTTTACTTCTAAACTCCACATCATTTGTTGCATATGCTTCTGGGTTAGACTACAATGTTTAGTTACGTTGCAGTGGAAAACCAACCCTGACTGTAGTTTCACATCTCTGTTGTGAGATAATTGTAATTATATATTATGAGATACTACAATAATTAGTAACGTAGCCCTAAGTAAATCCTAATGGAAAAATCTACTTTTTGTACCTTGCTAAAGAATATGAGCCCCTTGTCAATCTTCACGTTTTAAACACTGTATATAACCAGATAATTTTAACCAATAAACTCAGATTTCTTTTATAAAAACATGGCAGTTTCCTATGCCAGAAAACTACATGTGGACTTAGGGAAAAAATTAACTACTGACATGAAACCAGAAGAGACTTATACAAGAAACATAAATAAATTATAACCCAAGTTGTAAGACAAAAAACAACAGACACTTGTTGCAAAAAAGCGTAAACCAATAGTAAGGCTGAACTATGCACCAAACATTATTGCTGGTATGCTTCTGGCACCAGCTATTGCTGTCAGGTCCCACTGATTTAGTAGCGGCTCAAGAAGGCAACCACAACCTTGAAAGTCAGCGTTCAGTGGAGGAAAATGGTTACACAGTCTTCACTTAATACTTCTAAAACCAAAACCTAACAAAGCCCACCCTATCTGAAATAGATTGAGATGTGTTTTGCATCAAAATGCCACAGAGCACACCTCATGAAGGCGGGGATGGACAGTTTTGTTAAGTTTCATAACAGGCTAAACAAGATCCCTAGTGTTCTCAGGAGCCGCTTATCTGTGTACTTTTCACCACAATAATCTTCAAATTCTCTCTCTTAACAAAGTTAGACAAGGTTATATAGATCCAAATTTACTACTTAAAAGGTTCAGATTAAATAGGTTGGTTATACAGTGAAATCAAAACCCAACAAGTTGTATTCCATAAGAACAGAAAAAGCCTGGAGTACAATCGGTACAATACAAAGCACTTTTCAAGCTAAGATTTATGTTTAATAGCAACCATTGTGCAAAATGTCAGTTTTCTACTTCACTAAAAAAAACCCCAAAGTTAAACCCAGTTGTTGCCCAGTCCTTAAGAGCAATGAATCAGTAATGGCATGCACTGGCAACTGTAATAAAAATACTTAAGTCATTGGACATGTTAAAAACTAAATTTTTTATCAATTCAATTGATCTTAAATTATACATCAACATGCCTCGTGTTTCCTAAATGAAAAACAACTTTCTGTAGCATTACTGCAGTTTAGTATGCACTGCTATTCAAACTGTATATAAACCACACCATTACAACTTTTAGAAATGTGTCTTATTCTCGAGGAAAAACGTCCAATTCTCATAAACACATGTATTTAAGTTGTCTGTTGTTTTATATCAGGTACAAATAATTTCAGTGCTATCTGAACCATCATCTTTAAAGTCATTAAATCTATAATGCCCAAGAGTGCAGATTATTTGAGGACATGCATTATTGCAGTAATGCATTATGGACAGATACCCCATCACTGCTACATATCTGGCCAGCAACCCAGTTATGCATTGCAGTCTCCCCTGTGTTAATCAAGAGAGATTATCTTCAGCACTACTTTTCTTTATATTGAAATAAACTCAAAAGTGAACCATTTAATAGTCAAATAAAAGTAAAAAATGATACAGTTAAGGCCTTTGCAAAAAGAATGTTTAATTGCAATAAAAACTGAATGAGAAAGGTTCCTTCACCTGATTTACTGGAGGAGAAAAATGGAAATTGCAAAGGGGGAAAAAAATCAGAAGGAAGGAAATGTCCTAAAGGAGTTAAGCACTCAGTGGTTATGTGTAAACAAATCCAGAACATCTTTGAAGATGACTACTAAGTGGCCACTGCCCAAGTTAGAATCCATCCTAAAAAAATGACAAAACAAACAAAAAAACCCTCCCAAAACATAAGTGTTCCTCTATAGCCCATTTCACTAACTACTGGCCACCAGAAGTCTACCCTTTCTGTCTGAAGGGCTGAGTAATGCTTTCATCAATGATTAAATGACAGCTACAGATTATGCAGCTGACTGTGTTAAGGAGGTTGAGTGCGCATTTGGGTGGTGTTTTTATCAGGGAAAACTGTGCAATAACCACAGTATGATGTCAGGGAACACACTGATACTTGTTATAGGACTCAATATACTGCTGATTAGTATTTCTGCTATGTTTTCTTTTAATTTCTATAACCTCAGAAATTACATGCTGCAAACTACATCATATGGCTTAAAAAAAAAATATCATAACTGTGGCTCCATAAAGCACATTAAACCAAATCATGTGAAAAACCATCATCTAACTTGGCTTTTTACAAAGGTCTCTGATAAATATTTTCTAAAACAGTTTCTTTGACATTATTAAATCATACTCCATTTTTTAACTAAAATTATTTTCTTTTTTGTATATATATTTGCTTTAGCTATACATACGATTCATCTGCAGCTGTTCTTCTCTGTTGATATCTGTAGTACTTTGGTTATTCTCTGAAGTAAAGTTTCCTCCTTCCCACCTGTGTAGCTGAGCAGCAACTGGGACAACTGGAATTGGTGGCAGTTTCTCCCTCCAACCAGGACCATCCTGGTCTATTAAAGTCTTTGTTATTCTGAAAGAGAAAAGCCCCACCAACATGATTTTTCATATATTTAACTCATGCTTTAATAACTTACACCCAAATTAAATAATGCAATGTTCCAATTTTTAAAAAAACAACTAAACAATTACCCTTAAGACTAATTTTAAAAAAGATTGTCACAGCTCTTAACAGTATTGCGCTCATTTAAGTGGACTTTTTCCACTTTTTAGAGTATTTATGCTAGCATTTATTAGATGAAGAAGCTGACTTCAGCATGATCCGTAAATATTTAAGCATATGACTGATTTTGCAAATAAGCACTAAATGCTGCCTACCACATGCAATAAAGAAACAGGAAAAAAACCTGATGAATTTATTTTGTTTACTTTTCTCAGCTGTTCACAGGTGTTATTTGTAACAAGTGTAGATTACAATATTCTAAATAAAAAAGTGTGGTACATAAATTTGCCAATGTCAAATAAAATCTCTCATACAACAATTCTCTAAATAACCAATGCAGGTCACAAAGTACGTATTAAGTTGCATTTTATAGAACAGTCAGAAATTTGTCTATCATTCTTCATCCCCTTTTAAAAATACAAAGAAAATATATAAAAACTGTTTAGTCTTTCTTAAACCAACACATATATATATAGAGAGGTCAACTATTTCTGTACATGAGAGGTTCAAGCCAAAATCCATTCAAGTGGGAGTTTCCCAGTGCTGTGATCCATTTTAGAGAAAGATCTAAGTAAATATGACTAAAAATACAAGATTTCATGATTACATTACAATTTTTGTAGTGTTTTGTGTGGTTTTTTTTTTTTTTTCCCCATGTACTTATCAATTTTGAGAATAATAGATAACTGTCTTCTGATCTTAAAATGTCAGGTTCAAATGGGGATAAGTCTAATCCATACTTTAACAAAGGCAAATTCTAAATTGAGTAATAAAGCAAGTCACATTGATACTACAAGCCAAAAAACCTGAAATTTGTGTATTAGGTGCATTTGCACTTAACACAGGTATAAAAAACATACTACATGAACACATCAAAAAAAAACCCATAAGGAACCTTGAATGTGAAGAACAAGACAGAATAAGTATAAATTACCCAATTAATTTTTCTTGCTTAGCTTTGTCGTTTTTAAATATTTGAGTAACAGATATAAAACAACCAACCAAACAGCCTGAGTATAATACTATGGCAACAGAGTCACAGGACTCGGGACCTAATTCTTTTCCCATTAGGATCTGATATAAAAAACAATACAAGAAGCAGCACCTGTTCTAATCATCTTTATTGTAAAACATATTACTGAAAAATTTTAAAGACCGATATAGACTAAAAAAGCTGTTGGTAGAGCTATATAATGTATGATTTAACGTATGATTTTATAATGTGTGATTTTATGTATTACATAATGCTCCATGAAACATACCATTTCTTGTATTTTTGAATTGAAAGTTTCTTCATACACATAATATCACATTTCATAGTATTATCTAGTTGCTTTATTTGTTTTCTAAGGGAACAAGAAGAGTATTTTTCTGTGCATATGCCCTTCCAGGGGCTCCCCTCTACATTTATCATTACTAAGCAATATTTTATAGGATGTTACCAAAAAAGCAACTTGTCCAAGTTCTGTTTTGCTCTAATTTTACTAAAACTTTAGGGTTTTTAGTTATAGTCTGTATTCAATTGTTAAGAAAAATGTGGCACACCATCATAAATTAAATAGTCCTAAGATTTACTCAGGTTATTTTATTAGAGAACAAAACCACACACTTCATAGTAAAAAGTCAATTCACTACGTTTAGGTATTTCCCATAGAAAGTAACAGAATAATTCTACAGTAAACCAAGGTCCCACTGAATTCCTGTTTAATTTTTCTTCATTTATCATAATGGGCTTAAAAAGTTGGACAAAAAAACTGATCTAATTCATCAAAATCAACAGAAACAACCCTGCAGTCTTTGATGATCGATCGACTTCTTGTTATATAACCACCTAAGAATAGCCTTTGGCAAAAACGCGTACCTGTGTGCCACAGTTAATTTAAAAAGCACAGGTATCTCATGAAAAAAGCTAGGACAAATACACTTGTTCCCCACCACCAACACCCTAACTTGACCCAACAATCTTGCGGTTTTGGGAGTTGATCACAAATTCATTTGTACAGTACAATACTCACACAGAACTTTGTAATAAAAGTTCCCAAGCTATCTAATGCAATTTGCTAACTGATATTAAAGAAATTGAGACAACTGGAATGAAATTTTGATTTAGTAAATGGAAATGCATATATTGCCCCACGTTAGAGCTTCTATATTTCTAACAGTGAGAAGCAAGTAATAGAACACTCAAGAGGAAATTAAAATACACAAAGTAGGAAATTAATAGATGTTCACAAAGCTAGGAAAATGCCACTAATTAACAGCATGCTTGAAATGCATTTTACCATGACTTGGCACACACCATTAAAAAAACCCAGTCCTTCCAATTTATCTAAAAATCACCTCAGAATAACCAATAAAAGACAATTCAACACCATCTGATTAACACGATAAACCCTAAACTATTTGTACTTGTTTTCAGTTGACTTTTCATAAAAATATGTACTTACATTCTTAATTATTTCCTTTTGAATGCAAAATGATCAGGTGAAGACTTTATATTATCAGGTACAGGCTTTGTATTAAAAATTCTACTTGTCTTTTACATGAGTTATTAGAAATACCAGAGTGAACACCCATTCAATTCTAAGATCTTTGAAAAGCCTGCTTAGTTATGTAAATAGAGAAAGACAGTCCTTAACACAATTTATCAAACCCACCCTCAGACACAAGTAGGATGGTGAGTTTTTCCTGTCAGCTTCCTACAGCATCACCATCCAATTTCCTGCAGGAACTTAACAAGAAACTAATTCTCCAATAAAAGCAGGTTGTGAAGACCTGATATTCCTAATACAAAAAAACCCCCCAAAAACCAAACCAAAACGAAACCTAAATTACATTTGGGGGTTGTCCCTTTAAGTTAAAAGGCAGTAGAATAACTACCAGTTTTTGGTAAAATTAATTTTTAAAAAGGTCTGTTACTTTGGAAATGAAAATTAATACTTTGATTTCAGTTTAATTCATAACCGATAATATATTTTTTAAAAATACAGTAAAAGCTCAATTACGCAGGAAATCCATGCGTTAGAAACTAAGAATTTGCAAGCAAAAATGAATTACCAGCAGAAGAGAAGGAAGAAGCAGCTGAAATAAGGTGATGGGTTGCCAGGAAGGAAAGAATAATGAGCAGTGAAGCTAAAAACATAAGGAAGGCCTAGAGAGGAGAAAAGGAGAAATGTTAAGGGGAAAAGGAAATATGCCTATTACTAAGCAAGTCACAAGTCAAGGAGAAACACGAAAAGAGTATCTGCAGACAAAGTAAGTCAAGAAGTTTTAAAAAAAGTATAATAATCACACAGATACCAGGACAAGCAGTTATCTCACCAATCCCAGTGCTCTATTATCAGCATTAGTACAGAAGATCAGAAACAATTTGTTGTGTTATCAAAAATAAGACTTCTAAGAGGAGAGGATAAAGCGTCATGATCCCCTTTGGCCACCTCTGGTCAAAGAAGCAGAATTTAAAGATATTATTATTAAAGATATTATTTAAAGATATTATGGACTTTTTAATTAAGCAATAATGCTCATGGCTTTGACTTAAAAAGGAAAAAACGGTTCTAGAGTCCATTGTTAAAAGTTGCATACATGTGGGTTCCTGCTCAATGATTAATGGCTGTTCGGCTTTCATAGATACTTTTTTGCCCATTAAAAGATAAAAAGGAAAGAAAAAGAAATGGAAAATCCTATCATTCACGCACTTAAGTACTTACTATATGTTAATGAGAACAGAATTACAATACTGTACATACACTAATTTTACATTATTAAAACATAATTCTAGAAATCGAGTTGTCTCTCTTGGCAGCAAGAATTAATGTTGGAAGTATTAAAGCTTAAGTTAAAAATAATATTCAATTATAGTTTTTACACCTGTAAGCTCTGTAGCCAACCACTGTACCAAGCTACTTCAGCGTTTACACGACTGCAGCATACTGAAGGATTCACACTTAACATAAATACCCAATTGCAACAGGAAGAGTGCCAATATGAAAAGGAAACAGAAATGTCAGAGAAAAGGTATGAACCTTAAAGTATTACTTTACACAGTATCAAATACAAGTTAGGAAAGAAAACAAATTGAAGCACCAGTACAAAAGCCTTTAAAAGATTACTTTTTTAAAATAGAGTGACCTACCGCTGGCAGAGGAAAACTGTGAAGCTATGGGAAAATAACTAAATGAAACAGTCCTCTAGTGATAGCACACTTCTTGTGATGACCCCTTCCTCTGAGGGATACACAACAGAGGAAGCATGTAAAACAAAGAAAAAAAAATTCTATTTTTCTATTTGGACTGATATGAGTAGAAAATTTGTAAGTGCAGTTACCTATTAGCACTATCATTTGCTGCTTGGATGCTGCTGTCTATTTGTAGGACTGTTTTATAATCAATGTATGCCTGTCGATACCGCTCCATAGACTCATTTGCCATTGCTCGTCGTAGAAGAGGCTTAAGGGAAAACGGCTGAAGCTCCAGAGCTCTGGAGAAAACAAAAGAAAAATGCAGGATTGAAACAGAATAATGGAAACAATATTAATAGAACTATTTTATGATACGTACAAACTATATGTAACAACCAAGGAACATGGGACTGAGTGGTTTATATTAATATCCTAAATGACATGCAGTTATGAAATTGTTAGTGCTTTTTCTATAACTTACTCTACTCAAATCCCTGCCTTCCATCTGGGAAACTACTTTCATCACAAAGAAAAGATTAATTTAATGGCAGCTGTTTAAGAGCAGAAGCTATTTTTCTTAAGTCATGCCTAGATCTATGGGAATTTCAAGTATATGGTGCTTTTGCCTCCATCATTTTCAGTTCTTCCTTACATGAAAGTATGCACATAAAAACCCCACATTTAATAAGGTATGAATAGACATCTGCCTTTTTTTGGCTGTTAGGTTTTTGCCTGTCTTTTGTCTGTTTACTCTTCTGATTGGGTGCCTGGTCAACACTGAGCTCAACCCCTGACACTGTGCAATCAGAACTCCTTCCATCACCACACAGTTTTCAGCAATAGGAAGAAGCCATCCGCAAAGGCTTTATTTATTAAAGACTACCTTTTATAAATTAATGATTCTTGCTAAAGAGAAAAAGAGATAAACTTTGAAATACTGAAATTAAGATGAGCCTAGCCTATTAGATTTCAGAGAATCATAAAGTAACTCAGGCTGAGAGGTCTGTAGTCCAACCTTCTGCTATAGGTAGGGTCGGCTCTGAGATCAGACAAGGATGCTGAGGGCTTTATTCAGTTGGGCCTTGAAAAGATCTAAGGGAACCTCTGCACAACATCTCTGGGCAACTTGTTGCAATGCCCCCGCTGTTCATGGAGAAAATGTATCTCCTAATACACAGTCTTAACCTTGTGTGCTCAATTTTTGCCCGTTGTCTCTTGTCCTCCTGCAATGCACTGCCAGAAAGAGCTAGGATCCATCCTCTGGATCATCTCCTCAGAGGTACTGGCAGGCTGCTGTTAGGACCCCTGGAAGCCATCCTCCTCTAAGGAGAACAAACCCAGCTCCCTCAGCCTCTCCTTTCCAGGCAGGTGCCCCAAAGTTCACAACCACCTGAGTGGCAATTCACTCAACTCACTCTAGTTGATCACTATCTTTCCTGTACTGGGGAAGCCAAAAAAAACGACACAGTTATCATACATGTTGTTTAGCAAGTGCTGCGTACAAAGGGACAATCACTTCCCTCAACCCACTGGCTGTGCTCTGGTTGTAAACACAGGAGGCTGTTGCCCTTCTTTGCTGTAAATTGGCTTTGCACCATTACTCTTCCTAGAGCCAGAGAAAAAACGATTTCTAGAATAAACATTTCCAATTTCCATTTAATAAATATGTCCAACATTCCATTTCTCTTTATGTTGCTAAATGCATTTGAAAAATATAACAGCACACAACATCATAGCCCCTACAAAACCTCTGCAAAAACGCTTGACATTCTGTAACTTAGAATAATATTAACGCAATTTTAGGTTCCTAACATCAAGAATGAAAAAAACAATGAAAAATAAATTCAGGGGAAGACTACACCGCTTGAATAGCATTAGTGGAATGGAAAACTACATTTCCAGGTTAGAATGCAAAGAGAATACAGCCAGAGACCAAATCATTCCACAATACTAAGTAAAGTAACATTAAAGCATAGGAGACCTATTTCACTCTCTGTAACAAGAATTGAAGGCACCCCAAATCAGAGTCTTGAGAGAAAGAGAGATCCAACAGAGGGGTTTTGATATACTTCTAAGCCCTAAATAGCTAAAACTTAATAAAATATAAATGCCTAATACTTATTTTTATACCACAAATATAAGCACTACACCATTTTACTTTGCCATCAAGTAACCTATTCGTAGATCACCCTTTATGTTGTGTTGCCTAGAGAAGACTTGATTGATGTTGCCTAATTCACATGTGTTTGCAGTTTTGCAGTTCTGCTTCCCAGGGTCTAAATTATTTCTACCTCTGTTGTGTTCACTAAGCATCATGGGTCCTTGTGTATCCAGAAACTATGCATGACATTAAGGATACTATCATTAAGTAGCAAGAAAATAAGCTTCCAACTGGTAAGAATTCAAACTCCAAAACCTTTGTATTACTGATTTTAGCTGAGATCTTACATACTTCAGACCTCCTGAATAGAAAAATGAGATGGCTGTTAAGTATGCTGTCTTGTTTTATCAGCCAGCCGTCTATGCCCATGCATCTGTTTTAACAAAAAATTAAGCCAATTTTTTCAGATGGTATTTTCAGAAAACTTTTCTGTCAGGTAGAACATATACAGTCAGTCAAATATTTGGTTAATAAAAAGTTATACATGTATTTCATTTTTAGTTTTGGAAGCTGTGCTGTAAAAAATCCAACTGATAAATTAATATGATTTCTGACTGTCTTAGGATCCTTTTTTGGACCTTAAACTTTAAGTCTTACTAACACTACTTATGAAAAGATAAAAACAGACATCTAGAAATACAGTAATAATTCAGTGGAAGGCAGTGTTTGGAAGTTACTGGAGGTGTTTGTCCTCCCTAACCCCTGTATCCTTAAAAGCCACAATAAGCAGAAAGGCTTTTAGCTCAATTCCTGAACAGCTGTAATTACTGTTTCTAACTATGCCAAATATATATTTAAAACAAATTAAAACAACAAACCAAACACAGAGAACACACACATATACACCATACACAATTTCCAAATTTCCAACACTGTGATAAGCAATTTCCAACACTGTGATAAGCAATTTCCAACACTGTGATAAGCACCTGGCTTAACAAAGCTTTTACGTTTAAGTTCCTATAGAGCATCATTGAAGTAAGCCTGCTTTTGTATTAGATTTTAGCCCTGCGTACACACAAAGGCTAACAACTGCCCTTACACAGAAAGACAGTAGAGTTAAAAGCTGCTCCTTTCCCAGGTTCCATGGGATTGTTTACATAACTGACAGATACCTCTTACTTAAGCAGGGAATCAGACTTTATTGAAGACTGTTCTAAATCAAACTGCAATAACAATATGGCAGTTAAAATGTTCAAGCATCATCAGGAATGTTGTTGCTCTACATGGGAGATTGTAATTTACCTGTTACAGTCCTGAATGCAGTCACTGCAGTTGCCTTCTTTGAGATAACACGCTGCTCTGTTTGAGTACAAGATACTTAAATCATCTGGAATTTGTTCTCCTAAAAGAAGGTACAATTATAATCAGACCATTACTAAAATGACATTCCAGAATTAAAGACTTGCATACTGTAAGGTGCACTGCAGTGATGCAGTTTGCTGACAACGCAAACCTGTAAGGAGCTTTTCTTGTCACCTAGAACATGTAATTATTCAAACACATAAATAAAAAGCAAACAGCTCTGCCTCAAAGAAGTTAAGTGATTATTTCACTCATCTTCCTATATTTTGTATCACGTGAATTATTCTCGACTGATCATGACAAAGAACTTGCTGCACAGTAACTCCTGCCAAAAATCCAGGGACAAGCTAGGTTAGTTGATTTGTAGTTCCTTTAAATAATCTAAACAATAATCCTAGATTTAAGTAGAAGGTACTGCACTCACCTAGACCGATGACATAGTCAATTGCTTCCGAGTATTTGAGCACAGCTTCTCCAAACTGTCCACTCTTAAACAACTCGTTCCCCTCACTTTTTAGATTTGCAGCAAGAGGAGGAAGGGAAGCAGAGTTGCCACCACCGGCCGACTGAGACCCTGCTCCGAGCGATCTGGAGATCTCAGCTTCAGGGCTTTCACTCTTTTCATCACCGTGTAAATAGCCATTAACTTCACCTCCAGGGTCTGATAAATGCTTTTGTGTTTTTTTCTCTGATGTGCCTTTTCTTAATCGGCTCTCAGGGCATTCCTTCTGCGTCTCTCTGTCTTCTGCCTTACTGCCACCTCCTTTGCTATGAAACTTTCTCTGCGCGTTCCCCATTTCAGCCTCCTCAGTAGCCGCCTCTCCTCTTACTGGCACGCCAACATCTACAAGGAAGTTAATGAGCTGAGTTAGAGCTTGCATCATCAGAAGAAACTATTGTTCTGGCAAAAGAGGGGTGTACACCCAAAGAACACGGTACCAAATCCCCCCGGCATCTTGATGTTAGGAAGATTTATTTGCCTCAGAAAACACTCCAAGAACACAGAAAAAAATCCTACTTACATGTAGCTTGCAATTATTGCTGAGAACATGATCCTGTGAAACCTCATTCCCCCTTGGTGGGTACATTGTAAACCCCTGTTCTGTAGTGTCAGAATGGTAGAGAGTTCACCTTGAAATTAACTCTTTAAATACTGGCTAGTACAATACTGATACTTTGATTTTTCCATGACCAAATCAAAATGCTCCCGTGTTAAAATTCGAACATGCAGCTAACCAACCAGTAAAACTTCAAAACTCTACTCAAATACAACATAGAATAGGAGGGATAAAAGCTTATAAATCATTCTCAAAAACTTTTCATTTAAACATAATGTCAAAAAGCCTTTATAGAGAGTTCGGATCATTCCTTTTCACTGTTATTTAATTAAGAAAAAAGCCC
>KL264269.1:11408-21895 GCA_000699545.1 Podiceps cristatus | reverse complement strand
GAAGCTTGACTCTTGATACTACCAGTCATGCAAAGGCAACTCTGTGTTTTCATACTATCAATCAAATGGCTGGGTTTTCACCTTCCCTTAACTTGATGTGCTCATCTGTCCAACAGAATTTTGACATGCCCTTATATATTGGAATGATACCTCCAACTGATTCAAACTAAACTTCTGAAGTTGATTGAATATAGATGAACTCCAGGTTGTTCCAAATTACAGAAATTATTTTTTTTTAATGCACATAATGTTACTGAAATCAAACTGAAGAGGATGGGAAAGAATAAGATTTTAAAAAACAATAGATTCTTAGTGCCTAATAGACAAAAGCTCCAACTGCATCCTAGTTCTGGTCTCTGTTTTGAAATACTGCGTTTAATAATAAGTTCATACTCCACAGTGCAAACAATGATAGGATAAATCTATTCTACCCACAGAGACATTTTTATAAAACTTAAAGTAAATTATTTATATTTGAGACTTCCACCCAATTTAGCAGTGCCAAATATGCCAAAAAGGTTTAAAGTCTCTTTGGGAGGGAGGATGAGGATAAAGGCTAGCTGAGCAGATAAGTGAAGACAGTAGTACTATAATAATAATAATTTCCTTAGAATATATGCTAAAATACTTTTCTTTTATATCCACCAAAACAGACAATACTCCGTATACCTTTCCCCCTCCTCCGCTCCCCCCCCAAAAAAGGGGGTGGGGGTGAAGGGACACGACACCAACAATTTTAAATGTGCCAGACAAACAGGTGATGGGACAAGCTTTTAGAAAAAAAATCTACATCAAAACACTCTTGAAAGCATCCCAACTGCTAGAGGCAAAGAAAAGCAAGAAAGGCAGATAATGTGTGATGCAAATGTAAATGTCGTTAATGTGAACTGTCATTTCCTGAATATAGGAGAAAATTTCCTGAAGTGCACAGAACCAATCCTCGATTAAACAAGAAACATTTACAGCATTTGGAGTCCCCCTGAAAATCAGAATACGCACATTTAACATGTTTATCTGTCAGGTTATGCTAATTCCCTAAATACTTCTGGACTGAGTAAACACCATGCACAAAATTGTACAGATCTATTTTGAAAATCTAATTCTCACTGTCTTTCAGTTTTAGTGTTTATAACATAAACAATATTCCTGTATTGGTCTCTACAGAGAAATGTATTAATGAAAGCTGTATTCTAGGCTTTGCCTTTAAAAACAAAAACAAAACACACCACCACCAAGATAACCTGTGCTTATGAACTTTCCAAAAAGAAAAGGGAAAAAAAAGTCTAGATACATTACAAATTCCAAAGAAAAGCTAAAGAAAGGTACTGAAAAGTATGGATAGGATTTTGACCAGAATCATAACAAATACAAACTAAAAAGAATTTTAATTCATGTCAGTACTAAAATAATGAACTTAAAATGGAAGGACTGTCATAAAACAAAAGCCATTGGATACTCCAAAAAGAATATTCAAAGTATTTTTTTGTAATGGATGACATCGTCTTTCATTTAAAATTAATTTCCAGCCACACAAAGTATTTATCCTCCAGAAGCATGGCACAAAAATAGTGGTGGCAGAATGAAAAGCAACACATCTAAGTTTAGTTCACAATGAATTTACCTATTACGAAATTAGGGAACATTTTCAACTCTTACCTGCTCTTGACTAGCTACATGTGAATGCAACTGAAATGGTCCAAATCTCCACAGATTATTTTTTAATAATTTTAAATAATTTTTTGATTTTGTGTCACACACGGTCAGCAAATATCTGTTTTATATTATGTGGTCTTGTTTTAGCTGGATTGTTTTGAGCCAGAACATACAAGAGACAGACTTCTCAACTCTGATCTCTGACTGCTTAGGAGCATTGTCCATAAAGAATGAGAAAAGATTTACTGGTCAACATTTATAGTGACACTGTAATTAATGTTTTTTTCTTAACTTCAGGATATGCACTACAAATGCAAATCTAGAGTTATTTTTCAATGCTGTTTCTTTTATCATGATCTAAATTCTCCTAGTGCTAGCTTGCAATAGAGCCTAAAAGCCTCAGTAGGTTGGGCTCCATTGTGCTAGACGCTGTACAAATTAATTATAAATGAAAGCTCCTTCTTCAGAGAGTTTACAGTTCTAAAAATCAAAAATAGCAAACGAACAAGCACACTGGAAAGAGGATCAAGAAATACACAGTAACTATTATACTGGATAACAAAGTGGCCGAATGTCCTCATACAGGACCTCCTCAATAAGGCTTCTAACCATAAGGAGGACAGTCAATTTTTCAAGACTACAATGGCAAAGAAACTTCCTACTACAGTAAAATTCTAGTCACAGAGATTACTACAAATTAAGATTTGGATAGGTGTGAATTCATATATGGCATAAAGGCCAAGGGAGTGAGGATACAGAGCACCCTGTAAGCATTAACCAACATAACATCTCAATTATTTCAGAGCCTCAGTGGTAGAGGAGAGCAGAAGGCAATGTCAAAAAATACAACAGCAAGCACAACTGACCGCTCGAGTAGGAAAGAGCTCTAATTGTCCCCTACCCAGTAAGTTTTGCCTCTCAGCAAATCAGAAACTTTAAAATGTAAATCTCAGACCTTACTGTTCTCTCTAAAAAGCCATGAAACATTAAGACATATGTTGAAGAATTGTATGTAACATCAACTGTTTCATTATTCCACATGGAATAATTCAAGGGAAAAAAAAAAAAAAAGTTTTAAAAAAAAAAAAAAAAAAGAGTTCAGTTTTATTTGAAGAGGTCTATTTCATAAATCATGTTTAGAAAATCAAAAAGATAAATTAAAAGATTCAAAGTGTTATCAACCCCTATTTGTTTTGGAAAGCTGTAAATCAGTCATTATGATGACAGCTTCGTTTATTTAAGGACAGAAAGCCCATTACTTCAGAGAACCCATGATACATGGTCGAGATCAGTGGAGAAGACAGTACATAATTCATCAAGGATGCAGAAAGAATTTTCATACCTATTCAGCTCCTAACAACGTTCCCCAAAAACGATGTTCTTGTGAGAGAAAACAAAGTCACAAGACAGTGGACTGATATAATCAGATGCTCTTCAATTTAAGAATGGTTCCAAATCACAGTACTGTCATGTTCAAAAACCTTAATTTGGTGCTATCAAGTGGACAATAGACTGGGAGGGGGAAATCACAAAATAATTCTCTGCAGCCAACTGCTGTGGCATCAAGTAAATTTAATACCACATAAGTAGCAAAACTAGAAGTCAGATGAAGGATTTAACTCAAAGAAAAAAGAGGTGTTCTGATGCTTCAATATCAAGCGTCAGTGTCCTAAACCAGCAACCTCAAGGTGCACAAAACAGGAGGACACATACAAAAATAAATACATATCCTGTCAAGTAAATACATGATTTTTTTACAGTACCTGAATACTTTAGGACATAAGTGATTTTCTATTGCATGAAAAGGATTTATTTTTGCTTTCAGATACATAGAAGAGACACTACACTCTTTATTTAGACCATTTTGTTCAAAGCTGATAAGTCAACTCTTGAGAGCTAAACAAAACAAAAAATATTTACTGGTTTTCTTCCCGTCTCTAAATTATAAGTTTAGTAGGAATGCATGAGGCTTACCAACTAGAATGTGAAATAAAAGTGACTACATGAATGACTACATGGACTGCTAGACTGACTGTGATTACACGACTAGATGTGTAGAGAGGACGTGTAAGATGCTTTGTCTACTTATTGCTGTTAGGTTCAAAGAACATATCAGAATTATTCAATAACTGAACTGACTTCGCATTTGTTTCCAGTTGCACTTTAAAACACAGAGTAATCTATGAAGACGCTTGCCTCCTAAATCTCAAAAATACTTATGTATATCACATGAACACGTGTGACACTGACGTTGGTTGACAATCTTCCCTGTGTTTAAAAGCCTAACCTTTCATCAACAGAATGGGAGTCTTCCTATGGAGCTACACGGCACTTAGTCATCTGAATGCTCCCAGTGGAAAGCAACCCCAAATTAACTAATATTTAAGGCCAGGGACATGATCCATCCTTTCTTACAGTGTTTTAGCTGAGGAGACCTAGTGGCTAGCTACCGATTTTGAAAAATGTATTTCCCTTGAATTTATGTGCAAATAATGCATTATTAAATCACATATGTACAGTCTAATATTCACAATTAAGTTGGAAAATCCACAGACTGATTTAATTACAAAAAGTACAT
The DNA here is from genome assembly GCA_000699545.1 of Podiceps cristatus. Taxonomy (NCBI): domain Eukaryota; kingdom Metazoa; phylum Chordata; class Aves; order Podicipediformes; family Podicipedidae; genus Podiceps; species Podiceps cristatus. The sequence goes on along the minus strand of KL264269.1, from coordinate 17,664 downwards.
CGGCCACGGAAAACACAAAAGCTACAGCTGTCAAGCCACATTTCCTTAAAGAACCAACAGACAGGAGAAAGGGTGGAAATCAACCCAGAGATGTTACTCTGTTGCCGGCTGGAGCCCAGACATGGAGCTGAATCTGAAAGCAACCTGCGAGTGTGAGCCTCAACAGGCCCTGCTGCCTCACTTCCTCCTTCAAGTCATGTATTCTCGATGCCAATAGTTTCATCTCAGCAGTTAGTCACATGCTAATCTAGGAACAGGAGCTGCTTGTAGACTACATACAAGAACTACACATTGTTTACCTCTAATATGTACTTCTGGAACACACATATGATATGTTAAAAAACAAAAAAAAAAAAAACAAAAAAGATCGACAGTTTTCAAAACAACAACAAAAAATTACATGCCACTTGATAATTTTTACACCCCTTGATCCAATCAAGGGAAGAAAAATGCAGCAGAAAAACAGGATAGTAGGAAGGCAGGAGAGATGTGTGAGAGAAAGTGCTAAGGAACACAAAGTGTCCTCCAACACCAGAAGAACTGGGTTCACATCAAACAATAGGTATAAAATTACACAGGATGCAGGGTGATTTATAGCAACATTTTCCATTTGTCTCTGTTATTCCCTTTCTAGAAATAATTCAAAGATGTGTAATAAAACCAGGTTCTAGATGTCACACTCAGATCAACTTTAAGTAGTGAATGGCATTTTAGTCTTCAAACAGGCAAAATTCTTTGCAAGCAAATATGGATGAACTGTGTGACTAAACACTGCAATATCAAAGGCAATGATTTTTTTTTCCTCAGGTTAAAATTAAATAGGAAATGGCATGACATTACTTTTAGCTCTACCACTTCTTTCATGTTCTTCCGTATTTTCCCCTCTTTCTTCATCACCTTCTGAATCCTCTATATCTTGAATAAGTATTCTTTTTCCTTTGCCTCGAGTTTCAGATACAGGCTTTAGACCTTTCAGTTTCTTTTCAATCTCTAGCAGATTTTTCTGCAATAGAGAAAAAACAGCAACAGCAGGAACCCTTTTTTATAAGTACATGTATTGTTATTTATATATAGAAAATACATTCTGTTAAGTAATCCACATAAAATCCTGAAGAACTATCAAGATAAATATTACCAATATAAAAAGAGAAAATAAACATGACCTTTCCAAGAGTCAGTATGAAAACCAAGATTAACATTCGATTTCCATTTCTTAGAAACTCAAAATAAATAAACTTAAGCAAAGAAAAAAAAGAAAAAAAAAAAGGAAAAAAGTAAATTGTATTACTGTCATATCTGGCATAGTGTAGTCAGAAGAGACATGGTAAACAAGCTCTTTTGAGAATCTCTGAAAAAGCCCAAAATCAGTTTATCAAAATTTATGCTATTGAGAATTTGGTGTCTGATGACTATCTGATGGAGAAGTGTAACTGATAGAACTAGAACCAAAAGAGATAACAATTTCTTAGCAGTGTAACAGGAGGACACTGATAAATAATGAAAAAATCTTGTCTCATTCCATCAACATTTTTTGATTAAAAAAAACCCCAAACAACTCCAACTGCACTTTACACTTTCGTAGCAGAGTAAGACACACCCAACATTATGCACTATTCTGACTTTAATTCAATGCTGTACAAGGAAGTGCCATTTCAGTAATCACTTCCTCAAGAAAAAGTTAAAACAAGGACAGGAACAAGCAAAGATTCATGTGGACAAAGTATCTTAAGAATTACAGTTACTGACACACAATTTACCTTTATTTCAGTGACTCCGCACTTAAACACTCACTCTGCACGTTCCATACATTCATATTTACTCAAGAGGCTTTGACTATGCTCCAAGGAAAAAGCAACCCAAAAAGTGCCCTGACAAGCGTTCTGTCATCTCTGGATGTCTCAGATGGAGCATAATCGCTGGCACAGATAAGCACAAAGTACAGACATTTATTTTCAGCTACAGAAGCACTCCTCAGCAAAGCTGCCAATGTATTTGGATCTCTGGAAGAGTGCACTCAAAATCAGTGAGTATCTTACGTCTGGTGTTACAAAAAGTCTCAGCACAGCCTATTTGATAACCTTTTCACAAAGACTGTTGTGGAGTTTGTCAACACAGATTCAGAAGCTCTTTAGTGGTTCAGTCTTGTTAACAGAAAAAAAAAAAAAAAGCTCTTTTAGAACTCAAATCTAGAGACATGTATTTAAAAAGAAAGAAAGGGTGCAAAGGGAAAAAAAACAAAAAAAAAAACCAAAAAAAACCAAAAAAAGGCAGGTTGATTCCTTAGTTGATGTGAAACTCGGGAACTATTCTGGACAGGAATTTAACTCTGAGATCACCCTAAAAGGGAATGAATGCTCTATGTGGTAAATTTGACATAGCAGGCTTGGACTTCTCTGACTGGTGCAAGTAATAGCAGTGATCAAATAACTCCACAGAAAGAAGTAGCAATTGGCAAGCTGCTAGCAGCTCAGAATGTGCCATCAGTCAGAGCTGGACAGGATTCAGGTGATGAGGCAATTGCACAGCATCCAGAAGTCACATGTAAAATAATTGGGAGGATAGCAATATGATGGACTCCTACTGAACAGGAAGGGAGCAGTTTAGTATCAGAACTGCCTAGTACTGAAGATTCTCAGGACACGGAGAATCCAAATGCAAGGACTGGGTTCTAACCCACAAAACATCCCTAAGAAGATACCAATGAAATGACACAGAGCAATCCTCTCCTAAATAGCTGAAGTAATAGTAGCACAAGGACCACATCCTGACCTTGAGTTTCCAAAGAAAGCATCTGGCCTTCTTAGATCCAAAATTGGCTAAGAAGGGTCCAGATTCATTGGAAGGTATGAAAGGTTTTTCATTCTAGCCTGGAGGTAAGAAATGAGGATTTATAAGATCGTGCTGAAGTGAGGACAGAACCCAGGTCCTCTCCTTTTGGGTTAACTTTACCACTACGACAATAAAACGTTGGCATCTCTTTTGGATCTTTTCTTGTGAATTATGCGTCAAACTTAAATAAACCTATTCCAATGGATCTTTTTGAGATAAATTTCCAAATAACTTTTATCAGCTAAAACACTAATACTGTAAGGATGTTCAGCAGCAAACTTCTAGGCACCAAAATTACACTAATAGAGAAGACTTGAGTGCCTACAGGTTCTCACAATTAAGTAGTGAACAGAAGATCTAGTCACATTCAGTCCACACAGCACCTATGTGGTCTTGCAAAACTGATCATTGGCACAGTAGATCGAGTGTGTCCTCAAAACTCATATTCAAATCAAACAATATAAACTGTACTCACTTTATGCTACAACTGCATACGACCTTTTTCTAGTCATATTCAACTCATCTTTACCTTAGCTATAGCATTTTCTGGTTCAGCACATAATACTTTGTTCAGATCCTCTATAGCTGTCTGGTAATTCTGCAGCTGATTGTGTACAGTGGCACGGCGCATCAGAGCTAGAAAGGAACAAAGTGTATTATTTATGTATTCAAAGCATAAAGCAGATAACAATACACTATTTTTTCTAGACATTAAGTATAAAACCATTTTTAAAATTCCGCATTTACTTCATAATGACTGTATTAGTAATAAGTGTTCTCTTGATCATTTTTAACAATGCAATTTCACATGACACCTTTTGAGATAGTGATCATTAATTGTGAGGCAATTTTAAATATTTTTCACATTTTTCCCTCCTCCCATGCAAATATAGTTAACTACATTCAAGCCCTTGCCTTCAGAAAGGAATAAATCAGCAACTTTCATTGTTTTCATGTAGCTTTTAAGGTAATTAATACTTCAGTGTGAAAACAATGCACTGCACAAATACAAGAGTGCTTATAGTCATCATTTAAAAAACAAGAGTTAGCTCCATGCTACCGCATAAGAATACCCATGACAGATCAACAGGATGGACTGTATAAAGCTTCCCTGATTCCAAAAACACTCTTTGGGGAGCTACTCCATTTTTTTTTCTTTATACTTAGACTTGATCTAAAGCTCAGTGAAGTCAACTAACAACATGAATGGGTATGTACCATTTTATTTACTAGAAATAAAATAACACTTAGAAGGGCAAGTTTATGTTCTACTTTACCTTTTACGTTGCCAGGTTCCATATCTAGTACCTTCTCACAATCCTGCAAAGCACTGTCCCAGTCCTGAAGTTTGATTTCTGCTTGAGCTTTGTTATTATATGCAGCTGCAGTGGGTATTACTGATATACTCCTGAAAGAAGGGAGTATTGACCATGGTAGGCTCATAGTTAGGAAACCTGAATGTAGAAACACTTCACTATCACAAGCTGAAAACAGTATTATAACAATATTAGTACTGATATTCTAACCATAATAGTGGTTAAAAAAACCTTCCTAGCTTTACTAGATTTACCATCTGCAGAGCTTGCTAGGTCTTAGATCTGAGGTCTTGCAGAGAAGATGCCATGGATGATCTGTTCCTTAAAATATTCCCTCTTGCTGCCATCCATGTAGACTTGAATGAAACCAGCAAATGAAATCTTTGAGAGTATCAAGAGTATCTACAAAGCTCTAGATACGACGAAGAGCACAGGGGGCCTCATGAGCTTCTTGGTCTTGCTTGTAGAAGGGAAAGACTCAGGTAGCTGTGAATGAATCATCCAGGTCAAACGTCTGGCTGCATGGATGGTACTGTAGGCAGGGCTTTAGCTTCCATAACAACAGGATCATCTCTGAGGAATAAGGACAACTGGGATCCATATGACAATGTGATGCAAGTCAATCTTTGCCAACACTCTTGCTAACCTAGCAAGAAGGACTCTAAGCTACATTCGTTGGGAAGAGGGAGCAACAGGGAAGTGTGGGAAGGACAGCATACTGGGAAAGACTTTCATGCTTTCCTTGGGAAAAAAAGCTTGACTAGAGGACATTCTGAAGTGCTTGTGCACAAACATGCAAAGCATAGGAAACAAAAAAAGAATAAAAGATCTGTGCAGCTATGATCTCAGTGGGATAATCTCTGTGGCTGGAGTGCTATGATGAAGGCATGCAAGCTCTTTAGAAAGACTAGGAAGGTAAGGAGGAGGAGATGCATTCTAGTCTAAGCAGTGATTAAATGTGTGAAGGTTTGTCTTGGAATAGGAAAGGTTTCTCTTGGACCAGGCAAAAGACTGACAAGCCAGTCAAGAGAGCTGATGGGTAAGAATAAGAGGTCAGCCTGACATGGTGACATCGTGCTAAGCACCTGCTTCAGACTTACAGATGAAGAACAGCAAGCCGATGAAGTCTTCAGGAAACCAGAGGAATCCTCACAATTACAGACAGGCTCTGGCTTCCACTGGGGACCTGAACCATCCTAGTATCTTCTAGAAGGGAAAAATGACAAGTCACAAGAAATCTATGAGATTTCTGGAGCATGCTGAAGACAATTTTGTGACACAATCACAAGTTGACACAAGGGGCAATGCTCTGCTGGAATTGTTACTCACAATCAAGAACTGGTTGGGAATGCAAAAGTTAATGACAGCCTTGGCTGCAGCAATTGTGAGATGGTAGAGTTTAAGATTCTGGGATGTCCTGGTTTCAGCCAGGACGGAGCTAGTTTTGTCTTCAGCAGCTCCTGTGCTTTGGATTTAGTGTGTAAAACAAGGTGACAGCACGCTGCTGTTGTCCATTGCTGCTGAATGATCACGGACATCCTGCAGTTTCCCAAGTTTTGCTGATGTGCAGGTGCAAACACTTGGGAGGGCACAGCCAGAATAGTTGATCAAAACTGGCCAAAGAGAGTGTTCCATACCATAAACGTCATGCACGGTATAAGTGAGGGTCAGACATTGCCCCTGGGCTCTGGTTCCTTGTTCAGTTCAGTTTCTATTGACATTCCCTTCTTGTTACTTTATTTTTGTTTTACTTTGGGCCTGTTTGTTCATCTGTTCCCTCGCTTACTCTCTGGAACTTGCTGTTCTGGGATGGCTGCGGGGGAATATCCCTGCTCCCTGACTGCTGCTCAGGGCGGGCTGTATCAGTCGCCAGGTGGTGAGAAATTGTGCATTGTTTGTTTTATATATTCTATTATCCTTATACATTATTATTAGTTAATATATTATCTTTTCCTTTGCTGTCCTGGAAAGTGTTTTTATCTCAACCCACGAGCTCTCTCTCTCTCCAATTCTCCTCCTAGAATTATAGCCCTGGACTTCAGACAGCACGATTTTGGCCTGTTCAGGAATCTACTTGGCAGGACTACAGGGAGAATGCCCTGTAGGGGAAA
>KL264269.1:0-11377 GCA_000699545.1 Podiceps cristatus | reverse complement strand
GAAAAGGGTGCCAGGAGAGCTGGTTGATCCTCAAGGAAAGCTGCCTCAAAGCACAAGAATGATCCTTTCCGATGTGCAGGGAGTCAAGAGAGCATAAAAGAAGTCATGAACAGAGAACTCCTGAATGAGCTGAAACACAAAAATTAAACACACAGCAGATGGCAGTGGTGATGGGCTATCCAGGAGGGATACAGAGACACTGGCTAAGTGCAAGTGATGGAATTAAGAAAGCAGAAGCTCAGCTGAAGTTGAAACTAGAAAAGGGATGTGAGGACCAACAAGAAAAGGGTTTTGGGTGGATTTTTTAAAGGTCTATCAGCAGTAAACAAAGATTAAGAAAACTGCAGGCCCACTGGTCCATGCAGTGACAAAGGATGTGGAAAAGTTAGAGGCACTCAGTGGCTTCTTTGTCTCAGTCTTCATTGATAAAGTTTACCCTCAGGCTTCCCAGGTCCCTGAGTCTAGATGCAGATTCTGTAAGAATGAAGCAGTACCCACAAAAGAGGAAGACAAAGTTAAGAAACACTTAAGAAAATAGGATATACAGGAGTTCCAGATGGGGAGTTCAGGAAACTGGCCAATGTTACTACAAGACTGTTCTATATCCCTTTTCAAAAGTCGTGATGACTTGGAGAGGTTCCTGGTGACTAGTAAAGGCAAACATCACATATGTTTAAGAACAGCAAGGTGGAGGACCTGGGAAACTACAGGCTGGTCAGTCTAACCTCAGTTCTTAGAAAGTTTATGGAGCAAGTCTTCCTAGATTCCTCTCCAGGCACATGAAGGATAAGAAGGTGACTGGCAACAGCTAGCATAGATTTACCGGGGGCAAATCATGCCAAGACCACCCTGATAGCTTTGCTGAGTGCCAGAGGGAGGGAGGGAGGGATGACGGAAGGAAGGACGGAAGGAAGGACACAGGATGTTGCTTACCTTGACTGCAGCAAAGCTTTTGACATGATCTCCCACAGCATTCTTATAGCCGAACAGGTAAAACACGGATTAGGTAAGTGGACAATAAGGCAGACAAAAAATGGACTGAACTGCTGGGCTCAAAGAACTGAGCCATACAAAGTCCAACTGGTGACCAGCTGCTCGTGGCCTCCCTTTGTGATCAGTATTTTTTTAACATCTTTATCAGGGGGGTATAAGATGAAACAGAAGGCACCCCCAGGAAGTTTGTCAATGATACAAAGCTGGGAGGGGAACAGTCAGTAACACACTGGACAGCAGAACTCCAGTCAAAAAACTTTAACAGGCAGAGAAATGGGCTGGCAGAATTCTTGGGAAGTTCAAAAAACCCAAGCACAAAATCCTGCATCTGAAACAGAGTAACTCCAGCAACAGCACAGGCTGGGTGTGCCAACTGGCTAGAAAGTTTTTCAGGAAAGGACCCCAGGGCTCCGGTGAATGACAAATTGAACAGGAATTAACAGTGTGCTCTCAAGGCAAAGAAAGCATATCACGTGCTGGGCCATATTACCAAGAGCATAGCCAGGAGGTTGACAGAAGTGATTCTTCCCCCTCTTCAGCACCTGTGAGACCAGAGGTAGAGTACTTGTGTTCAGTCTGGGACTCTCCTGGACACAAAAGGCACCAACAGACCAGAGTGAGTTCAGCACATCACCAAGACAGTTAAGGGGCTAGAGTACACACGATACTTAGGAGGAGAGTCTGAAATAACGAGGCTTGTTTAGCCAGAAGTGAAGGCTCAGGGGAGGTCTTGCAGCTGTATTCAATAACTTGATGGTAAGGTATGGAGAAGACAGGGCTAACTCCTTCTCAGAAATGCACACTGATAGGACAAAATGCAATAGACACAAGTTGCAAAAAGGGAATTTCTGATGACGTTTTAGGAAAAAAAATGTACTGTGAGGGTAGTTAAACACTGCAACAGGCTGCCTAGAGAGGCTGTGAAATCTCCATCCTTGAAAATATTAAAAACTTAATTGAACAAAGCCCTGAGCAACCAGATCTAACCCGACCCTGCTTTGAGATTTGCCCAAAATATCATTCAGAGGTCACTTCCTAAATTATTCTACGATTCTCCAGTATAACTGAAATTACTAAGCTGAGTGATTTCACTAGAAAATAGGCAAGATCTATTTATTATAAAAATCACATCAGCACAATAGAACTATGTCAGAGCACGTCCTCTGCAAAAGCTTTGAATCTCTCTAGAAATGAGAGAGCGTTTTTTTGTAAAATAGAAAGTACTGTCTACATTCAGCTTAGAATAACAGGCCTCATTACAAGACAAACAGAATGAATAACTGTACCTTGATTAGTTTTATATAGAACTCTACTTTTTCCATTTTAGTCATATACAAATAACCCCTTCAGACTATTATCAATTCGCTTCAAAATATGTTTTATTTAAATATTTCTAACTGTAAGAAAATAGAAATTTTCAGATGGTGTTAGAACAGTATACAGTCGATATCATATTTCAGAAGGTGTACAATGCCCCATGGGGGTCGAATACAGAAAGATTCTCCATTAGGAAGGATTCTCCCCATCCTTACTAATTAATACCTTATTTATGCCCCAAAAGCAGAGATTTTTACTCATTTCTACATTATGGATTTGTATTTTATTTATTGTATAAGAAATACAGCTAAGGATGCTTTTTATATTCATATTCATGTATTAATGCAAACAAACAAACAAGAAAGATGTTAAGGCTGCAAGTCAAGAATAAAAAAAGTACTTATCAACTGCCTCAGTTTAAACAGCCTGTGCACTGTACACATCAATACCTTTGTGCACACACATACATTAACAATCTCCAGGTAAATTTTCATAAGCTGTTCTACAAAACACTGCCTCCTTCAGTGACAGTATGAATGGTGCTTCCTAAACATAAATTTGTTCAATATTTAATTTACTGCTGTTGCACACAATTTATTCCTTTTCATTATTTTCTCCATACTTGTCTGCACTGACCACAGACATTAAATTCCTCATAATTTTTTTTTGAAGGATATCCCACTATAATATCATAGTCCATGAATTATCTTAACACTTTATATCCCAGCTGTGCCATATCATTACCCTCAGTTTACACTGATAATTAACACCCCAAGATTACCATATGTTCTCAGTTTCTAAGTGACAACTTTGACATTTCTAGGACTTGTGGTTTTTTTAAAGTCCTTATGATTTCAAAGCATGGAGTTAAAAACTAAATTTAGTTTCCTTTAACGTTAGTTTAATGTGTGAGCAGTCAGCACTTTTGCAAGTCAGACCTCTAGTGTCTCAAGATGGGTAATCCGCAAATGAGAAACAAATGGTTTTGTGAAAATCCTGGTTTGTATAAATGGCATCATGTTTGAACAGGGTGAAAAAGGTAGAGAAAGAAATGTACTTCTCCCAAGTTAGCACTCAAATACCTTAACTGAAACGCTGTCCTTCTCTTCCTGTTGTGCTCAATTCTGTCACCTTGAACTTTTCTACTTTTGAAACAAATACAGAGGTCCTGTAGCAACAATCTCTATTTATATAAATAAAGCTAAAGTCTCAAAGTAGTCCACTGTGTACTAAATCAGGCAAGCAATATGTAAAAGTCTTTTTTTTTTTTTTTAATCCTGTGTTTATATACTTTTTTCCTGGACTGCTACTAACTAAGAAGAGGTTATTAAATCAATTTTACTTATTAACAATTGAGACAATCCTACCAATATGATTAACTAAAATTAATTTGTAATGAATTTAGTTTCTCAACACACTGCTTATCCTTTTAGTTCTTGTACAGTTGCCCTTGAAAAATCTGAAGAAGTTTGTGACACCTGCAGATTGCATCCCATCATTATTTATCCACTTCTCTTCCTGATAAATAAAAATCAGTATTCAGGATGCAACCGTGCTTTAAGCATTCCTCTGTCAAATCTTTCTGCCCTTTTCAAAATAATTTGTCACTAGTTGCTTCAATATGAAGTTGCTTTAATTACGTTGCTCTAAAAAAAATATTCACAAGTAACAGTCATTAAAATAAAAGAACACAACTGTATTTACTCACCGAGTGTAATATGTCACTGCTTCCACGTAATCACCAATGGCAAAGGCTTCATTGCCCTTTTCTTTTTCACGAGTAGCAATAAAAATCTTCTCTTTCTTTGTCATGCCTAGAAAAAAATATTTACACATAACAATTAACAACTTGCACAGATGCAATTAAAACACTGTCAGCTACACTCTGAATGTCATAATCTGTATATTATTTCTTAAAAGAACATTGCTTCCTAAAAGTCAAATTTATATTTTATTTTCTATAATAAAAACCTAAAATCTTCTGACAGGCATACAATTCAGAATACAAGATGAAAGCAGTTGGCTAACCTCTACCATTGGTTTATAATAGGAGAAATATGCTTTACTTCTTTACCTAGCACTCTCAACCTAAACACAAGTATTTTAACTGATTAACATGAAGACTAGATTTTTTTTTTCTTTTCAAATATGGCTTCAAGCTCAGTTGACCTCCTAACAACTTTTAGCATCTCTAGAGCCTGAAAAACAGATAGGCAGACTTTTAACTATAATATGCATCTTCAATTTGTATTCACACTCTACAACACAGTATTACAATTAAAGAAAAAAATCATATGTTTCTAAGACATTACCAGTCGTGTCTATTTTCTTTTCGATTATAGGTGGAATTGGCCTACTGAAGAATCTTGGTTTTGAGTTATTTTCTTCACAGCCTTCATCAATTTTAGAGCACTCCTTTTCCACATCAAACCTTAAATTAATAAAAATAACAAATTGAATAATGCAGGATAGCAAGACTCCTCTACTAATAGAAAGGCATACTATATTTCTATTATAAACCAAAGAAAAAGAGAGATAAAGGCTGTGTTCAATTATCCATGACTAGTTAAGAGAAAGATGTTTAGTCTTATCTCCTTTCCTTGCATGTGTTTGGGGTGAGTTTTTGGTTTTTTTGGTTGGTTGGTTTGGTTTTGGTTTTGTGCATGTGTGTGCTGCTCCTGCTTATACATTACCTCCCCTCTTCCTCATTCCTTTTGGTTAAAACCAAACAAACTAAACCAAGAAAAATGCCTGCTTCTGTGTTCAACAAGTTGGGGACATCAATCTGTCACGTAACTTGGGAGGGTAATGTGACACCATTACATGATGCAGAGATTGTCTTTGTATAATGCTCCATCTACTCTAGAAACAGTCAGTTAATGTCTAAACCTCTGATAATGTGTAATTGCATTTGGGCAACCTGATGCACCTGCCTCAAGCTCTTTCTCTGAGGTCAGTGAGGCTCAGTGCAGGAATAAGGATTCATCAGTTTTGGTTTTAATTTAGAATTGTGGCTTTAGATACACAGAAGATCAAATTTATAAGCCCATGTTAAATAACCCTAGAAGTGTTTTCAAAAAACTGGTAGATTAAGCTAATTGTAATTCCTCGTTTTTGAAATGAAATCTGAAACAAAATAATTTTTTATATTTTCTGCTGACTTGCTATATTTCAAGCAGCTTGTACAAAAGTATAGACTAACTTGTTCTCAGCTCTTAGCACCACAATGTATCATTTGCATTTTAACAGAACATTTATTATGAAAAACCTAAGTTTCACCAAAGTGTTATAATTCCCTGAAATGTTGACCTTAATACTATGTTTCTAGAAAATACTTTAAAAAACAACTGTGTTCCATTATTAAACAAATAAATGAGATTTAACAAAAACTTAAATATAAAGGATTTAACATACTTGTCCCATTCACTATAATCCCGTGGTATGTTTTTCTTGTTTCTTTCTTTGTTTTGCGTTTTTTTGTTCTGAAAGAGAAACAGCCAGCCTGTAACACAATTTTTTAATGTGGAAATTCACAGCCTTTTGGTTTTGTTCTGTTTCTGCAATACATATTCCTAGTAACAAGCATTATTCATGACTAACCTCAGCATAGTTTGAAAACTTAATTCATCTTGCTTTAAAGAAAATCTTCATATATTTCACATATTGTAATCTGAGGAGCTCTTCAGTCTCACACTTTCTCTCCACTGCCCTGTTAAATGTCACAGACGCACCAAATAAAACTTTCAGATATGAGACTGCTCTTCCTAATTAGTATCTTGTGCTGCCATCTTCCAAACCATCCTTTCAACACAGCAAGACAGAACTCAGTCTTGGGAAAACCCCAGCCTTGTGATGACGTGTTTGACACTAAGATTGAATCTGTAACCTTGTTTTAGGTTTGCCATTCCCAAGAGAATGCAGTGCACAGATTTTGATAGTCCCTGGAACCCTCACAACAAACTTACAAATGTCTGACTTCAAAATAGTGTCTGGACTTCTTTTGACTATTTCATACTCCACTCAAGCTAATTCCCAAGATGATTGACACTCATTCTAGCTTTTAGGCAAGATCCATCATTAAGATTGCTTTACCTAAAATTTGTCCTTAGGACCTTCCTGCAACGATCAGTCCCAATAACAGATTCGACTGACTTGCATCACAACCCATCTCCTATAGTAACGAAACCTACTTCCATAGCTGACCCCTTTGGCATCTCTTCTACCTCTGTCATGAGACTATATTTCTGATTATGTCCGTCCCTGCTTGCTGACTTCAACAACACTTAATAACTCCTTAGGACCTTCCTGCAACGATCAGTCCCAATAACAGATTCGACTGACTTGCATCACAACCCATCTCCTATAGTAACGAAACCTACTTCCATAGCTGACCCCTTTGGCATCTCTTCTACCTCTGTCATGAGACTATATTTCTGATATGTTTGTCCCTGCTTGCTGACTTCAACAACGCTTAATAACAAGGTGTGGCTCCAAACGGGTGGAACAGGCAGTTCAAAATATTCCCATCCACTCTGTCCTGGCTGTTCAGCCCTCCTCTTACCTTGCAATCTATCATTCACTGAGTTAGATCAAAGTAAGTGTTTGTAGAGTTGCAGATTTACAATTATCTAGGTTCAAACAAACAATTCAATAGACATTACAGTGCAGTTCCTGAGTATCTGTACCAGTTCAACTGAGCATGTGATAAACTGGACCAAAGAAACAAGCAGCAACCGCTTAAACAAGCTTTACCAGTGGTGACACTGTAACAAGGAAATACTTTTGCAGTTGGATGTAAACACGTCAATTTACATAATGCAAATGTGACCCTTCCTGTAAACACTTCTGACTATCTATAATGTTAGGTTACACAAACTTTTATAGCATATAACTTCAAAATAACTCTTAATGTTCTCAGTCTTTCAAAAAGCTAGACAAAATGACATTTAGTGAGCAGCACGTTTGGAGGAGGTAACTCTTAAGTATGGCTCCCTGAAACATAAGTTATCATTATGTATGCATCTTTGTACATATTACCAACTTACTAATTTAATAAATAATCGTATCTTATTTCCAAACCAGAAGTCCTTAACTTAAATGAGTACAAAAATAGTGAAACTCTCAGAAGATAACTCATAAGGTACTTCCACTAATGTAACTTTAATTTATGAAGAGAACTACAGCATGTCCTTTTAAGGAATAAGGCAGAAATGTTGACTCAAAAATGCACAGTTTTTAAAATTCTAGGTCTCATATTCTTGGGGCCATTGTAACCAAGGTGTGGCTCCAACAGAGTCAGAAATTTCTCAATCAGTAATATTTTAGAGCTTCTCATCCAAGAGGCTTTAATGAAAAATGTACATTTGCATGCTGTGGAACTAAAAAATAAAAAAATTCTCTGCCAGAACTCACAATGCATGGTTCCCATAGGGTTTAAAGCCCAGTGAACAATTTCTGGACCAAAGATCAAAGCATGGACTGGCTTCAGTTCCAGCAACACAGATTTTGGCCTTGGTTCTCCTCTGGGCCCTGTGGAATGGCCTAAGACTTTACTATTCTGTGTCACCTAAACAGTATTATTTTTTAGTTCAGAGTATCCAAAATAATATGAAGGCTATATAGATACCATCACAGTAGATTTTTATAACATAAAATTTGGAATGTATGCTGCATGCCTTGGACTGTAGCATGAGGAGATACCTGAGGACAGAAATCTTTGAGTTCCACGATAACATCTGACAACTAAACCAAAAATCCCATCCCACAGCTACTGTTCTGCCAATCCCTCCAATAGCACTGCATTTAGTATTAGTAAGAAAAGCTGGTCACAGACAAAACAGACTTCAGGAAGACAAATAAATGGAAAAAAACCCACATGAAAAAACTAATACCTAGGAAAAAAATGTAAGTATTTCTTCTGTAGTTCTGAAGATTTATTAAGTAAGCTTTATGGCTGAATTAGGGAGTATGCTTTATGGCTAAAGCTGGAATACCAACTCAAGTTATAAAATAAGGGGAATCAAAGGCTACATATACACCCGTGCAACCCAACGTAGAATTGGCTATACAGTGAAACAGTTGGTGCAGAGGGTCCAACATGCACACTGTATGTGTTTCAGGGTATTTATTTTGGACTAGCTCCTGTCTGGTCTCATGGAACAAAAGCCTACTGGCAGCTGAAGAAAATCTCCCAACGCAGTTTCATCCAAAAGGAACCTAGTTCTTATGCTTAAACATCACTTTGAAATGTGAATCAAAGAACATAAAAGGGTGTTTAAGGAGATTTGCTCCAGAACTGAATTCTTGATCTGAATTAAAACAAGACACATGCTAGTACTAAGGAGGAACTTTTGTTTAAGCACTGGTCTCTTGCAAGGAAGCTTAAAGGTTTTCATTTTCTGGTTAACAAAATAAATGGCTCAATGACTAGAACTTTGTACATATAAAATTTCCCGATTTTAAGAAGACATATAATTAACGTATATTAGAAAACAGGAGATACCTGATTAGCAGGAAGACAGCTGCTGGAACAACGAATAGGAGGCAAGTTATCTTGCGTTTCATGTAGTGTATCTGTTCTCAGGAACTGTGGCTTGTCATCTTCATTCATTTCTGTCACCCACCTCTGAAAATAAATAAATAGTATCTCTGTACCTTAAAGCAGTAGAGCAGATATACTTCAGTCTACGATGACCCTAACAACTAACCTTATAATGTACTGCTCTTAATGGAGAAAAACAATTAAGACAAAAAGCAATTGTGCTTTTCTGAATAAATGTAATCTACAAAAATTTTTGTAAAGTTAAAATTATCATTAAAGATTCAGTAACATTAATTCAAGAAAATAATAATTTTTAAAAACCTCACAATACATAATCCTTTCATCATCTCCTCATTTAATCAAATAATTACCTTTTACTTAGGCACAAGAAAATGAAGACTGATACATCAAAGTGATTATATTACTGACCATTATAGAGTTATACTGTACCATCAGTTCACCATTAATTGTTTCCCATTCTTCAGCTGTGAAATCAGAAGCTGTGGCTGCAGGCTTATCTATTCTCAGAGCTCTGCTCCTTGGATCTAAATGCTCAATACGCTTTTCACAAAACAATGTAAGTTCAGGATAACATCCCTCTTCACCAGACCTTTAAAAAGCAAGGACATAAAAGTTACAAAAGAGAACTACAATGCACCGTGTCCTCCATATTTCTCTCCATGTGTAGTCTCTGTGCGGTCACCATAGTGACTGCAGAGGACCATTTTCCTGTTACAACCAAATTCTAATATCACCAAATAACATTTTGACCAGAAAATTCCAGTGAGTTAACCTTCAACCACTTTTCAATGGACACACATACACAGTTCAAAATTATCATCACAGTGCTCATAAAAAAAATGCTTGTCTCATTTTCAGCAAAAGTTAAACAGGCATGTCATCTGAAATTATCACAGTCAGGCAAGTTGTCTTCATGGCAGAACCAAAATCCAGTGGCAGCATTTGAGAAAAACCTGGCACTGAGTCACCCAAACCTTTTGGATCATTCAAACAGTACTTGGATTTCTAGTGTTATCATTTGGGCAATTTTTAACATGATTACTTTAACTTTGTATTTTAATTTTTAAATCAGAAAGTCACAAAGAGGTTTAAGACAAAAAAAACCCAGAAACTATTTAGGTACAGGTTCCTTTGAATTTTACAGAACAGGAATATAATTAGTAATGAAGGTATGAAAATATAATGTTTACCTTAATACCCTGAGAATCTTTTCCAGGTGTTTAACATCTGTGCACTTTTCAATGAACTTGTAGTCCAGGTGACCAATAGGTATTTGGTACGTTTTAGTGGTTCCTTGGTCCAGCAAAAATGGTACTGACTCATCACCCATAACTAAATATTAAAAGGAAAAAATGTAGCGATCCTGCAGACACTTAGCATGTCTTCAAAAGATAACTAATTTAAGGAATAATCCTGCTCGTGCTCCAAAGTACTAGTCTGTTACGCAAGCAGACCTATTGCCACAAAGGAAAAATTTCAAATTTGAAGACCTGATCACACAAACTGTTCTGGACAGAGGTTTACTTACTGACAGAAGTATGCTTATATATGAGATATGTTTTGGAAAAAGAGTATGTACAACTCTGCTGCTTCTGCAAGGCAGAACAAGTGAGAAAGACTGCTTAAAGAAAAATTGCCAATTCCTGCCTACCACATTCTCTATTTTTCTTTAAACACAATATGGTATTAGCTTTTTTAAGCTAGTCTGGTGGGGATAAAGGAGATGGTGCAGGACCCTGTACTTTTTTCAGATGGTGCAGGACCCTGTACTTTTTTCAGAGGGATGTTAACCAACTCAGTGTATCTAATGAAATTATAACCTTTGCCTTCTCAGTAGCCAAAATAAACCAAATTGATTCTCTTTTGTCACTAACTGCATTTTCTTGACCTCCAATTATATTGCTGTACTAATCTGAATCTTTTCCAGTAAGTCTGTAACTGATGAAGTGAGGTCTTCAAAATGGACAATTCCCATCTCCCTGTACCTTTGATCTGCTTATCTTCATCTTTTTCTATTTTGATTGATGGAGCAGAAATTCTTCTTCCCACCCCCCCCCCACCCCCTTATATATTGCTTAAAGTGATCAGTTATTTTTAAGTACAATAAGGGCTAGTATGTAATAACAACTATGTATGAATAAACCCAATTAAAATAACTGTGTTCTAATGTCTAGCATATTTACATATATCAATTTGTTGTTGCACAAAAATGTTTAAAGCACAGTATCCCTTAAATAATAACTGGTCATAATTAGGTAACGCATAAAGGCAGGATACAGCCCCAAGAATATACAGCTTCAGTACAGGAAAAGAAACAACATGCACAGAGAGACAGAAGAATACAGGAAATACTTCGGAGTATAAAGCAAGAGGCACTCATCACAAAACCGCAGCTTTTTCTCCCGTTTCAGCATTTCCATAAACGTTAGGAACAGGGAGCTCCCTGGAGCGCGCAGAGCAGCTCTCGGGCAATGCGGTACCCGGACACCTCGGCTGCACGGGGCA
>JMFS01038562.1:0-19694 GCA_000699545.1 Podiceps cristatus | reverse complement strand
TCTTTTAGCAACACAGTGTTGCTGGTGAAAAAGTTGGGTTTGTGTGCACGGTTGTGTGAGCAACAGTGTGTTTTGGCTCATGCCTCCCAGCTGGTCTATGTATGAGGGAAAAGTCCAATGAACACCAAAGGTGAGATTTTCAAAATAACTGTAAAAAAATCTATGTTAGGCTTATATCAGAAGTCTGGGAAAAATGATAGTCAGATCCCTCACTATATTTGAGAAGTGATTTTTGTATGGTAAACAAAAAATAAGAATTGCACACTTGGGATGTCCTTGTGTATTATGGCTGAGAAAAATCCGTGGCTCCTGGTTGTTTATTTCCCCCACCTTTATTAGCAGTCATCTGATCTGCCCTCCCCTTGTGCTTGTGCTGATGCTCGCTGAAATAACTGGAAAGGACTTTTGTTGTGGCATGGAGTGATTGCTGGGGATACTTCTACTATTTTAGCAAGTTGAATAGGCTTACTGGGTGCTGAGAAGGACTTTCTGATTTGGACTTTGCAAGGTTTGGACATTGCTCAGTAGAAGTGGCCAGGAGAGAAAAAAGGGACTGCTCCCTTTCACCTGAAGCAAACTTTTAATTCATTCCAAACTGTTCTGTGTAACCATAAGTTGGCTAAGAAAAAAGTTTCACAAGTATTTTATCAACTGTGTTATGCTGCCTCAGCCCTTTGTTGTCATTTACGGCAAGTGAATGGTATCCACAGACATGTATGCACAAATAAATCATTTATCAAATTATGATCATTCCCATTATGTTACAGGATGCCTGCCTGAAGAAAATAGCAGAGCTGAAGGGCTGTGTTGAATGGGTAACATAATAAAGGGATACTCGTGGTGGTGAGTTAGGTTGGCATACAACTCTAA
This sequence comes from Podiceps cristatus, assembly GCA_000699545.1. Taxonomy (NCBI): domain Eukaryota; kingdom Metazoa; phylum Chordata; class Aves; order Podicipediformes; family Podicipedidae; genus Podiceps; species Podiceps cristatus. The sequence goes on along the minus strand of JMFS01038562.1, from coordinate 18,824 downwards.
GCAGAAAAGGCAAGCATATTTTCAGCATCCCTATGCTCTGTAAGTAATGTGTTTTACTGAAGTTTTGATAAAAACATCAGAAAAAAAAAAAAAAACAAACCCGACCACATCATGGAAACTACATGTTTTCCTGCAAGGTGATATATGAATGTAGAAGAAAAATTCTGCTGTGCAGTTTCTTTGGATTGTTTTGAGCTTCCTTTTAAAGAAACCATTAGGAAACTCATCTACCGGTTAATTGCCATGAAGACAGCCTTTGTTCTAATACTTGTCCCTTCCAGAATTTCTTCTGCCTGAGGAATTCAAAGCTTTTTGCAGGTATTGTAGGAGTTTTCTGTGTCAAGCCACAGGCCTTGTGAGAACGGTGTGGGAAGTGCTCAGTCAGCTGCATGCTGGAAGGCCCTCGGTGGGTTTCCTGCCCCTTTAGCTGCCGGCCATAGCAGGGGATGGAAATTATTTTGGGATGTGGCAGCTCTGTCCTGGATGGAGGAGTTATTCAGGGATTCATACCACAGGAACATCTACCAGGGTGAATTTTCTTTTCATTTAGTGTTAAATTGAGTGCGTTTCACAGATAAATGGCGCTGAGCTCAGCTGTGGGGCCTAAAATGGAGTTTAAATGCATTTTAGAGTTGCTGGCTCTGCATCAGGGTGAGAAGGGCAGAAGGTAGACTTTGGTATTGTACTGTCTGTGAGGTCTCTAAAGAGAACTAGCTGTTGAATAAAACTGACCTGCTTTTTCCTAGTTACTCGTTATACAAAGTTGAATATTATCCGGTATATTTACTGCTGCACTAGTGCTAAATGTGTCGATGGCTGTGGGTATTCTCCCGCTAATCCTATTTGGAAATAACGGTGTCTCCAGCCAATTTGGAGCGGCATAATTGTGCAATATCCCTCTGCAGAAACATAACAAGGTTGGTGGATAGTGTTTTCTTTAATATGTTCATGTATTGGTGCCTCTATTTTGATAGGTAAGCACAGAGAACAACTCACTTCTGAAGAAGGTGGAAGAGCTACAGAAAGCCCTTGAGAAAGTCTGCCTTGTGTAGCTTGGCCTCATCTGTTCATACGAATGCAGCGAGGTTACCAACTTCCCAGCACAGACCAGTGGAAGTTGGGTAGCGAATGCAAATTATAGAGACGTTGTTGTCTGTGTTCAGAAACACGTACAGTCATGGAGATGGTTTCATTCTTCCCCAGACTCAACACTGATGGCATGTGGCTGGTGATTACTGGCTTCTGAAAGGGACAGCGCAACTTGGCGGCCTCTGTTTTGAACTGTTTCATTATTTTATGCATGCACTTGTATTATCCAATGAGGAATGGGTGTATGCAGTAGCTCTAGCTATTACGATCAATTAGAAAACTCTAGACACTCCTTTCAGAAGCCGCTCTGCCCTGTGATGGAAGTTGCATGGCTGGTTTGAAGCTGAAGGCTATCTCTGTGCAACGCTGAGCTGCCTTTCGGTGGGAAAGGGAGGGAAGGGAGCTGTGTGAGCAGGAGGGCCTGCATGCTGCCAGGGTGGCCTGTCGTTCTCAGGGTTAGAAACGAGCTGGAGCCGGCAAACGGGTACCCAGCCAGCTCCATGGGGAGAGCTAAACTCAGCCTCGGGTTGCTAGCCCTGAATTAAATCAGCGTTAACAGAGTATGAGGAGAAGGAAGGGTTCAGTCAGGAATGAAGCATGACTCTAGTTAACAAGCAAAGGATATGGGAAATTCTTATTGAGGAAACGAAATGGGCAGTGGTTTGCAGGCAGTAATAGTTTTTTCTAGTCCTCAAAGTGGGCAACTCTGCAAATTTATTTTCTGGGTTTTATTTTACATCTTAATTGCTTAATATCTCAGCTCTGACGTTCGTGTGCTTGTGGTTTGACTGCCTCAGGCAGTATCATAGTTTTGCAATATCAGGAACTTTTTGAACCCATTGATAGGCATTTCTTATTAATGGATACTTTGTAGTGGCATGATAAGCAGGCCCCTTGTGTCAGTCAGACTAGCCTTGGCACTTCATGCTGAGATTCTGCTGTGTAATACTTGGAGTTGTGTTCTTTCTTAGAAACCTCTTTGAGTTCAACCCCCCAAATTGGTCATCGTCAAGCAATGTGTTAACTCACACCTAGCTGTTTGTCTGGCCCCTTCAGTGTTACATCTGAGAGCTCATCGCTTGACTGGCTGTGATGGTGCCCCTGGCAGTTCCCCTACCTTCAGGGACAAAAGGTCTTACTGGACTGAGCTCCCCAGAGCAGAATTTAAATCAGAATGAGACGAAGACGTTAACAGCTGTTAAGAGCTGATTTTTGTTTGTTTGCTTTTACTCCTTATTACAAATGTAATTTGTGTATCTCTTACCCATTTCAGAAAACGTAGAATGGAGTAAAATACGCATTAGAAGGTGTATAGCAAGTTAACAGAAGCCCTATGCGAGAACCATGGCCATCTGTAAGTGTGGAAGCCTATGTCTGAAAACAGTGTGATGGTCTGAATTATGCAGTAACAGGATGGTTTGTAACAACCCACGGTGTTGGCAACTAGAATTTCCTGTGTGTGTAGTACGGTTACTTACTGTTAATTAGTAGCCTACTTACTCCTACTAACCTTCTTATTGTTAACCTGCCTAACTATTGTTAGTAATCGGCTTATTGTTAGTAAGCCCGAACTATTAGTAGCAAGTTTTGAGCTGTGCAAATGTAAATGTGCTTGTTTTCAGTCCTGCTAACAATTGCCTTCCACGGTACCATTTGTGTTTCTGACATTTAACATGGTCTCATTTACAGTCTTAATTATCAGAAAAAACCCCGTATTTCTTGCTTGTAAACAACTGTCTTCTCTACTTCAGCCACTTAAGCATGTGGGGATTTTCTCATGTGGCTAATCCTGGGTTGCAGTTCTGTGAGACACTGATGATAACTGGCCAGCACTAAAAGGCTGAAGCCCTGCTCGTCCCTGTCATCTCCTAACCCAACCCCCTCCTTTTGGCTGGGCTATTTTAGTCAGTTAATGCGACTCAGTGAAAGGCTCTGAAAAACAAGGAGGAAAAGCAAAGATAGGGGAGGACAGAGCTCGTGCTCTTTGAGCACAGCTTGCCTCTTTGAGCACAGGCAAGCTGTTTTATATGCTGAGCTGTCTGTGAAAGGATGTACTCTGTGAGTAAATATGATGTACTTCCTCTGAAGTACGCAGATGTCTGGTAAGACTGGATTGGGGATTTATTTCTGTGTGTTTGTGCACACTTAGCACAGTGGAAACCTCTTAATGCTGTTATTCCCTAATACAAAACAAAGATCTAAAGCACTACATCAGGTCCTACAACTTTCTTGGTATCTGTGCGGTTTGCCTTACTCATCTGATCCCTGATTTCTCTGCTGCTTCACCTGACTGATAGGTTTTTTTAGTATACAGTAGGGATGGGAATTTTGCTGATACTATTATAAGTCTTAGTTCTGATCTGGCATTCCTCAAATACCTGAAATTCCTTTTGAAGAAAGAAGCAATTTTGAGTTTTGCTGGACTATGCAAGGGCTTTTTTTTATTATTTATTTCCTAAAGACAAGTAATTATCAAAATATTATACAACCAGAGATGTAAGTTTGAAATTCCACTGAAAGGTGAGGAGGACAGACATCAAACTGTTCCTAATTTTATCTGTGTGTTAGTGTTTGTAAGCATGCAGCTGCCATGACTTGTAATAATGGACTAGCTGGTATTCCTGGGCAAACGTATTCTGCACACAAAACTGACGTTTGGCTTAAATTTGTGGCTTAAACATGCTTCTAGGCTTAAACATGCTTAAATTTGTGGCTTAAACATGCCTCTAGAAATAATTTTTAATATATATTTTGATCTTTAGAGTGCCTGTTATCTACTAAGCTCAGGTAAATACTTGGTTTTCTGCTGTTCCAGAAGCCTGAGGATTCTAAAGACTACTATAATTAATTTCCAAACAATGATGATTTTAAACATTTTCTTCAAAAATTTGAATTCTTTTGTTATTCTCTTCATTTGGAGCAGCTGTAAAAGGTAATGATGTAATATTTTTTTTCCTCGACGGAAAAGAGAACGTAACCTCTTGCTTGATGTTATGGTAATTGTGTACATGAGAAGATGGTTTCTAGAGGAGGCGGTATCGTATATACAAAGAACGCATGAGAAACGCAGGTAGATTTGGAAGGGAAACCAAAAGAGAAAGAGGGGTGGATGTCTGGCCAAAGCTCAAGATGTTGGGTAACAGTCCACAGTAGCAACTCTTCTTGCTCCCGTAGCCTCACTGGGGTCCAGCTGGGTATCGTGCTTTTGGAGCCTGTTTTTTCTGAGTTGGATGCCTTGTTTTTAGAAGAGGCGCTCAGGTGGCACTTTCAGGTTAGCTTTCAAAATTGTTACTGACTTCCCTCAGAACAATACTGCAATGTTGCATTGCACTCAGAAAAAGCATGATATCCAAACCTTCTGGCTTCTTACTTCAAAAGATAGAAAAATGTGTTTTATATATATATTTAAATGTAGAGAATTAGAAATATATATAAATAGGCTTTATGTACAACCTGTCAATATTAACATTTTAGGACTGTATTCAATGCAAGTTAGATGGGTGTGGGCACTGAACAGTCGCACAGGGCACTGCATCTGGCTGTAACTTAAAGTAACTTTTATTTCTCCGTCTGTGGGCCTCACACTTGTATTTGGTTTACTTGCCAATGATATTCCTTTTCCTGTGGAATTTGCTACTGCTAAAAATGTACCATTTCTGAGCTTAGGGACGTGGTTTAGTGGTGGGCTTGGCAGCGGCCCTCCATGATATTAAAAGTCTCTTTCAACCTAAATGATTCTGTGATTCTCTAAACTCCAGTGAACGCAGCTGGAGCTGGCTTATTACAGTGCAGGTCCTGTGGCCTCATGACCATTTTCAGCCATGGCTCACCCGATATTAGAGCCTTCCCATAACATCTGCACTGTCTGTGAGCACTAAACTTCGGGAATCTGCATCCCTTTCCTGGGATAACCCTTTCCTTCATATTCCCTACGAAGTACAGAGACTTGCAAGCCAGTGCCTTGCAGCCGAGCGGTAACGCTAACCCTTCAGACCGCCTGTAACGTCAGCCTTCAGCGCGGTGGGGGTGGCTGCAGCTTCTCTCAGTGGGAACCCATGGCAGATGTCAGCAGATACGCAGCGGGGGGAAGTTGAGTACAGAATTTCCAACCAAGGCTATCGCTCGCATTCAGTACCACGAGAATCGCTTAGAAACCCAGAGTGGGGTCTGTAGTGTTTGTGGACGTACAGGTACCCCTCTTCCAGTCCTGCTGGAAATGCTGTGCCTGGCACATCCTTCGATTCCGTCGCCTCTTTTATGATCGCATTTTGTGGTTCAATACCTGTTGCTCAACAAGTCACCTGGATCTCTCTCCTTACAGCTTCAGGTGATAAATTCCCATTAAAGAGATGTTATTCTTGCACTTTTAAAATTCTTATTTAATACTACAGTCTACATGCAAAGTTATCCTCCTCTCCCCATGTGGTATTTTAAATCCTTTTTTTGGATACACCTTTCTCATTTTCTTTGCAAATTTTTGAACATGTTTCTACTTTTGTGCTTTGGCCATTAATTAAAATACTAAAGAGAGAATATTCAGTAATCTGTGAGAAACTTTTCTGTTCATCTGTCTCCTAGGTAGCTTCCCTGAACGCGTAACTGCTCATTTCTCCTTTAATGAGCTTCATACCCTAAAATGCTTCTATTATATCATCTTTTGTGAATCAAATGACCTTTTTTTTTTTTCTCTCCATGCTAATTGCATCAAAATGTTTTGAGTTCTGACAAAGTACTACAGATTCTATTCTCCTTTCCTGTGTTACTACTCTGCACCTTGGTAATTTACCAAAACCTTTCACCTAGATTTGGATTTTCATGTTGAGGTTATTGGGTTTTTTATTTAAATATAGTAATTTTCATTTCAGTGCCATCATCCTATCAGTTTCTTCCTGTTTTGTCTACTTTTCAAATTCATCCTTCTGACCCCAAAAAAAAAAAGAGTCAAATAACGACTTGGGTTTTAGGCCAGCCTATTGTTCACTTCAGGACAGCGTGGCGCCCATGCCTCTTATTCTCTGAATAATTTTTCAATGCTGTACTTCATGAGGTTTAATTCATCCTGACCTGTCTCTCCCCATTTTTATTCTATCTGTGATTTTTCTTTGCTACTTCTTTGCTTTTTAGTTCCTTATTGGAACACTTATCCCTTTCTTATTTGTAATGCAATTTCTGGACATTTTCTTTGACTTAAGTTTCATGATTCTTCCACTTTGAAAATCTGTGCTGCACAAAGTGATCTCCATAACTGGTTCCTTTAATATCTCAAAGTTCAATCTCTCATATCTTTTCCAAATTACAGAATCCTAATATATATAGTGTCATATGAAACTCACTCTTTATCTTCGATCATTCTTGTTGCCTTCTTCCAGTTACATAATAAATCCCTTTTAAGGTGGAATTGCTTTTTTTTCAGTGTATAGTATTGTATAGTTTAGGAGTGGGGTTTTTTTACCCTTGTGCATTTATTTGCGTTTACTAAAACTGAACTATAGCTGTTCTTCTGTCATTGTCATAAGACCCTTCAGCATGTTCTTTGCAAACAGTTTCATTTTTCCTATAGCATTGAGTAACTCTGTGGCCTCAGCAAACTCTTTGGAATGGCTATTACAGATCCCTTCTGAGTATGCTGAACAGTTTTAATATCATTGAATGTCTGCCTATAACTGCATTTACACTGTGGAAATTTACCTTGTCTTTCCTGAACTTTTAATTTGTTACTAATTCATGAAGACCTTTCTTTTCCTACAATAAGGTTGATTTCTTTAAGATCCCTTGATAGCAAATTGTGTCAAATGTTTCCTGGAAATCTAGGTAAACCTTATCAATTGGATCCCCTTAGTTCACATGATTCTGCTTGACTCTTTCAGAAACGCTAAAAATGCTGAGGCATAACCTCCAAAAGCTGTGCTAACTCTTCCTTGTTATGTAATAGTTATTTGTGTTCATTAATTCTTAGTAAGGTTAATATAGTGAAAGTTCAGTCAAAAACTCAATTTAAGTTACATGCAAATCCCCAGTGCTACCTTCTAAAACCTTAAAAGCATTGGCTTTGTTACTTCCTTCCATGTCAAAGGAGTTTCAGTAATGCTTTTAGTTTGTCTTAAGTGTTCCACTAATTGTTGAACTATTAGTTGAGTGCTGTCAGATCTTAAAAAAGGATCTTTTTCTGATGTGAAACCTCTTCAAATAACCTTTAAGAAAAAATGCAATTTAGAGCTCCCCTGCCTTCTTTCAAAACAAATTTGATTTACTAAAGAGACAAATAACACATTGTACAACTCTTCAGAATCATAGAATACTGACAAGCACAAGCAAACCAACTTTGAGTTTGTATTGTGGGGTTGTCAGGTATTACTGGAGATTGTAAACTGGTATTCCCTTGTGAAGTAATGATTAATACTTTTATGTATGACATCTATAGAATCATCGAATGATTAGGGTTGGAACCTTGAAGATCATCTAGTGCCAGCCCCCTGCCATGGTTGGGCAGGGACACCTTTCCCCTAGACCAGGCTGCTCAAAGCCCCGTCCAACCCGGCCTTGAACATTTCCAGGGATGGGGCAGCCACAGCTTCTCTGGGCAACCTGTTCCAGTGCCTCACTACCTTCATTGTGAAGAATTTCTTCCTAATATCTAATCTGAATCTGCCCTCCTTTAGTTTAGAACCATTCCCCCTTGTCCTTTCACTCCGTGCCCTTGTAAAAGCCCCTCTCCATCCTTCCTGTGGGCCCCTTCAGGCACTAGGAGGCTGCAGTCAGGTCTCCCCGCAGCCTTCTCTTCTCCAGGCTGAACAGCCCCAACCCTCCCAGCCTGTCTTCATAGCAGAGCTGCTCCAGCTCTCGCATCACCTTCGTGGCCTCCTCTGGACCTGTTCCAACACATCCGTGTGCTTTTTGTGCTGAGGCCCCAGAGCAGGAGGGGTCTCACTGGAGCGGAGCAGAGGGGCAGAACCCCCCCCCACCTCGACCTGCTGCCCACGCCGCTTCTGATGCAGCTCAGAGTACAGGTGACTTTCTGGGCTGCGAGCACACATTGCTGGCTGAAGTTAAGTTTCTCATCCACCAGTATATAGAATGGATATTTTATTTAAGTAAAAAAATAAGTTTTCAATTCAAATCAGCTACGCTCACACTTCATAAATAAATAAAAGTAATAACGATAATCTTCCAGACATTGCTACACAGTTTCTCGAAGTCAGGAGGAAGAAATAGTAACAGATTTAGCTATTGCTCTTGCATGTAGTGTGGAAGAAAAAAAAAAAATTATCCTTGTCGTTAGTCATTGCAGATGCTTTTGCAAACCTGGTAGTTGTAACAAACACATTTGCTTTTCAATGAACATGTTTCGAGCACCTGTGCAATGTCACATTATACTTTGTCCTGACAAAGCTTGTTTGCAATCCATGTTTGTGATCTGTTATTACCTGGATGAATTCCTTCCTAACGTTGCCCATGACAGGTTAGCAAGAAAGCTAGTAATAGGAGAAAGCACTACTGATATAAAGAAGAAAAAAAACCCAAACAAAAACAAAAATCCAACAAAAAAAAAAAAAAAGAAACAAAAATAAAAACTAACCAAACAAAAAATACAAAGCAAGTAACAAAACCAAATGGAAACTTTCTATTTTCATTCTTTGCTATGTAGTAGCTGAAGTCCTGAGTAACAAGTGTGTAAGAAAAGGTACTGAACACTTCTTTCTATACTTTCATGCAACCAGAGTTGTTGGGCTGCATTTTTACCTGATGTAATATGATTATCTCTTTACGGTGTATGTTCACTGTCTCGATAAAGAAATTTGAAGATTAATGTCAGCATCTGTTATTAGGTTACGAAGAAGGATTTTATGCAATCATAGGAAGAACTCTTCAAAACAAAATGGAGTTGAAAGAACAGTTTGGGGGTTTGGTTAGACAGTAATACAAGATCTGCAGCATAACATACTACTCTACGGAATTACTCTTCTACCTTACTTGCCTGTAAGTGATTTGCCAAAGTTTAAGCGGCTCATCTCTGTGTATTCTAGGTGTTTTTTTCCTCTATAGGGACAGCCCTCGCTAACTGCAATACCGTTAATATTGTAGCTGGACAAAGCAGTTGAGTTGATAGAACAGGTTGTTTCCTCCAAAAGCAGGAATCTTTTCTGGCCCTGGCAGTCATCTGACCCACCCCTGAGCTGATTCAGCTCACTTATGTGGGCAGAAGATGAACCCCGTGGGAAGAGGAAGGAGCTGCACAGATTAATCTGGCCCTGTTGTCTGATGGCACAACAAGTTGTCTTCCTAGAAGCTGCTCTGATAAAACGGAGCTCTTGCAGGGCAAACCCCTGTCCGTTTACTGCCAGCGGAGAAAATACTGCAGGAACAGACCTCAGAAGTACTGAAATGTTTGAGACCGGGAGGCACTGATAATGGCCGACTACTCCTCTGGAATCTCATCTGGCTTTGCCAGCACGCAGAAAGAGCTGGGCATAGTAAGAGCTCAGTACTTACCAACGCAGCGTGCGAGACAGTACTATTAAACCGTGGTTGCAGGTCATTGAATGAACAGAGGTGCACTAGTGTCACCCAAGACTAGAATAAAGAAGATTAATATAAAATGAAATTATTTTCTTGGTGGAAATCAGTAACTTGGTCTTTCTTACTGGAAAATTGGCAAAACTTATGTGCTGGAAAGACTGTTAAGCTAAAAGCTTTAAATTCACAGAATTCTGCATCAGGACCACAAAGCCAAGTTTTTCTTTGGTGTCTGTTTCACTGCCAGCAATGAAACAGGTGCCCGAGCCCAGGCCATCCTCTCTGCCTTCCTCAGGCAGCTTCGTCATCGCTGCCTTTCTCTTCGGAATCATCACTTTCATGTTCCTCATCCTCGTATCTGAAGGTACCCTCAGCTTCAGCGTCAGACTGACCCTCTTCTTGCTCATGGGACTGGTCAGACCGAGAGCTGGGTCCTGACTGATCTTCCTCTTCCTCCTCCTCTTGGGAACGGCCAAGCGACAGGACTGCTTTTGCTGCTTCTTCCTCATCCTCATCATCTTCGTGGTGTTGCTCAGAGGCAGGGCTGGACCCAGCCTCCCCTTCCTGGCAAGGCTGATGAATGTGAGGGCTGGCTCCTTCCTCTTCCTCATCCTCCAGCTCACCGGACTGCCTATCCCAGGTGGAGGCTTTGACACCTTTTCTCTTCTCCCCCTCCTCTTCCTCCTCACAGGACTGCTCAGACCAAGGACTACTGTCAGCTGCTTCCTCAAAGGAGTCCCTTTCTTTCACTTTATCCTTGCTGACTCTGAAAAGACAATTTGCATGTATGATTTTATTTTCAGGTAAGATGCTTTCCAGTAAGTTTTGAACTACCTTCAGATAATCTAGGACAAATCCTGGTGGACTTGGCTGGGGTGGAACTGGGGAAGGAAAGGGGGGGGGGGTGGCACTAGGGTCTCCTTTTATGCTAGAAAGTAACTCAACAGTATTGCTTATGTATTTTTTTATTATTATTTCTGCTTTCTTTTCAATCATAACACCTAATGGATATTGAAAAGTATTTTTATATGCCTTATTTCAAAAATTCACTAAATGTATTGCAGAATGAAGTGACTTACTAGCAACCTGCCAGATTTTTTGATGAAAGGAACAAACAAAAAAAAGTTTTTCTTCATTTTTCTTTGAAATGTGTAACATAATGTATCCACTGCTGTCCTAATATTTAATTCAGGTAAAACAATTTTACAATACACTGCTGCTAGCATGAGTAATGCTAACTATATATGAGTCAATTATTTACCTGGGAAATACTACAAATAATTTAAAACTAAACCCAAACAATGCTCCCCCTACTCCCCTCATTTTAAAAATTGCCTTCTAATTACTAGGTATGTAGTGGCAAAAAAAATGCCTTTAGTAATCTCTACCTTTCTCTGGCATCAGTGGCATTATTAAAATCTTCAGCACTGGGGCACTGTAGCAATTTAGTTGTTTGTCCTTTCTTTGAAACAAACTCTGGGCATATCCCCAGTGCTCTCAGCCTGTTAGAATAATGCTTTTCTGCAGCTATTCTGGCATTTTTCTGTAGGAAAAACACAATAGTTACATGTTATCTAAATGCATTAAATGCCAGCCTTTCCTACTTTTGTTTATTTATGTTAATATGCTGTTTCTTTAACTGCATCTGACAAGTTGAATGATCGTTCACTGCAGGTAAGAATGTCAAGACAACGCTGGACAATTTTACACCAGATTTGCCTTTTCTGTACTACTTTAAATCTGGTTTGCACCTTGTGCCCACTGGCTAATGAAGCGCTGTGTATTCTGTATGTAGTTGTTGAGAGAGGAGCGGGAAGATGGGGACGTGTACAAAATCAGCTGTGGTCTTTCCAGAGCTTCTCCCTTATCCCCTCTCCCCCTGTCTTCTCTTTGGGAGCTGCTGCCCTAAAAAGGTAATATTGGTTCACCCTCTTACAGTGCTTTTTAACAAATTACATAGATGTGTATCTCTGCCTCTGAAACCAAGGGGGTAAATTCTGTTCCTCCAGGCTGTATCTGAGTGAGGACTTGTCCTCCAGTCTACACAGATGCTCCCACCCCGCAGCGATGGCAGACCAGGAAACCCAGAGATGGAAGGGACAAGGGAACCAGACATCTATGACTTGCTGCCTCTGGGTTTGGAAACAGGTCAGGGACCGCGCTACCGGCACATGGCTGTACTGAAATAGAGGGATACAAGCACTGCATCTGAGCTTTGCCGTAGATACTAAGAATACTCGATTTTTCTTACAATTTCTTTCACAACGTACACCTCTCGTGGTTTTGCTGTAAATTTTTCTTGTGTTGAGTTACTCATGTTAACTGAATTGGACAACACATTTAGAACAGCCATTTCAGTTCCCCATGCAAGCAAGCCATGATTGCTTAGTCACAAAGATTGGTAATATTTGTATGGAGATGGGGCAATAGAGATTAAAATAGACAAATACTGGTTTCAAAAGTATTTTTCAAATATCCTGTGAAATGTTTGACTACAAATGCCTTATGCAGTATTTGAAGATAAGATTAAGGCAAGACAGACAGAAGCAAGACAACCTGAGTGACTCTTTCAAAAAGCAATGGCCTTTGATTTATTCTTTCTTCCATTTCTTGCAACTCTTGCAAATATTCTTGCATTCTCTGCTTCTCATAATTCCTACAGGAAACAGAGTACAAGGGAAATTATTATTAATTTATAATGCAAGAAGTCATTTTGTACAGCAGCTGAAAGTTACATTGCTCATGAGAAACTACATATTGTCCTACTTAGATACATAAAAGGTAAATTATTTTATGGTGGTTATATTGAAGTATATTGTCTTATTCTCACAGCAACTGCTTGCCTGTAAATACTGAACAAAACTGTCTGTGAAGTTGTCACTTTGGATAAGCAGCGAGGTCCTGGCTACTGAGGTTAAATAGGAGCTGAGCTTGGATTCTTTGGCTTTCTGGATACTTAGGTGGGTTTTTTAAGTTTGGATACTTGGGGTTTTTTAAATGCTGGTTTCATACAGATATTCTAGTTGTTCTATGCAAAATGAAACAGTTTGGAATGACTGATAAAATCAGAATCCACTGCAGGAAATTAATATCATTAAATAAAAATCAGTACTTTAAGGTGAAGTCTGATAAGAATCTTGCTACTTTGTCAGTTTCTCTCACAAGAGGGGTGGCTGCATTCTGGATCATAGCGCACTTTTTTCCCTAGTTGTCAAGGGCCCTGTCAATATTGCAGGATGATGAAACTGCTGACTCATCAACTGAAACGATACCTCGCATCATAGCAAGCACTGGGTAATCCAGGTAGCACGGTTGTCATCCTCGGTGTGTGACAGAGACCCCTCTTCGTGATGTCGCCTCTGTACTGGGCCAGCTCTAGCATTACGAAGTCAGATGCTTACGAGCAAGTATGAGAGCTGGGGGGTATTTTACACTTCTCTTTCCCTTACCATCCTCTGAATTTCTGCAATAGGGCTGTGCACTGAGGCAAGTTATTCACCGTTTTGAGGGAGCGAACTTCATTGTTGCTACTTGCTTGCTCTCTCCGGCGGCTTTCTACAAACCTAATTATCTGTTAGCAGAGCACTTACACTAATATACCTTATTACCCAGCCTATGCTGAAATAAGCATTATCAAGTTAAGCACTTCTACCAGCCTTAATGCATCAGCACTGGGGAAGTAATCTTGCTTGTAATAGCATAATTTTATGTGCAGACAAGAATTAAGCATGAGTGTTTTACAATACTCCTGAAATCTGATTAAGCTAAATACTGTAACGTGAAGTTCCCTGTTGAACTCAAATGAAACCTGTGTAAACACACCCACTGTCTCAGTTCTCCACCTTGTTTCCTGCTCTTGTCCTAGAGTCAGCAGATCATCTGCCCAAAGACACTGAAATTATAAAGCTCCTGTTATTAACAGTATCTGCTGTCCTGTCGCAAAAGCAACTGCGCTTAAGCTCTGACTCTAACAAAATAGTTGAAGGGACTGCCCTCTGTGACCTGCATCTCCACTGCTGAGTCTCTGCTCTCCAGGACCCTGTGTAAGCCCTGCTTCTCCTCAACCCCTGCTTCCTCCTACGTGTGCTTTGGCTTTGGCCGCCTTTGGGGTGGTAGATGTATACTGACTGCCCACGTGGCCAAGCAAGCGGCTTGTTGCAATGCTGCTTCTAGCATATCCCGGCTGCGCTTCACGCTTTCAGCACGTGAGAATGCACGTGCTTCACTTGCTGCTATGTTTTCTCTTTCTGATTCACAAGGAAGCAAAGTTTGCTGGTGAAACAACGTGCAGTATTGTCTCGCAGGTGGTGCTGCATTACTTTAGCAAATTTGCTTGTAACGCCCCAAAGTTTAAAGTCTATTAAGAATAAATCTTCAGTTTTCTGTTTTAGCTATAAAGAAAGAGGAGACCAATGTAAAGAAAAAAAAAAAAAAAAAAAAAAAAAAAAAAAAAGAAACCTTATTACCTTTCATCTCATCCATAAAGACAGCCCTAGCTTCCACCCTCATTTCAGAAAGTTCTCTATCCTGGACCTCATTCTAAAAGCCTTAAAGTTTAGGATGATAACTTAAAAGTTGCTAGTCCAAGCTATGAAACTTGTAATCTGGCATCTCTCGTGATCATTCACCCTGGTTTTGTTTTGCCCTGCTGCTGTCAGTTATGGGCAATTTGCCTGGTTACTGGGAATTAGGATTCATAGTTGCTGCCCAAGAATCCTGCCTATGCATGAAGCAACAGGGGCAGAGCAGTCAGAACCTCTCACCGTCTCTGCATAACAGCGCCTTAAATGGACGGTACTGCTGCAGTGCCATCATCCCAAAACAGATTATAAACCTCACTAAAGACTCATTTGAACAGGACTGACTTTTTTTTTTTTTTTTAAAAAAAAATCCCTAGGGTTAAAAAGAACAAGAAGCAGAAATGGTTAAATTAGCCACAAACATAAGGTCAAGCAGCAAGTCTGGAATTAGATGAGCATCAGAGAGCTGGAGCCATCTGGACTGCCAGCTTACAGCAGACTGAGGAGGCCCTGATGTTTTTCCCTGGGTATTCCTTTTCTCAGTTGTATAGAAACAGTCTTTGAATTTGTCTCTCTACTAAACGTACCTTTGGAAGCACCGGCAGCTTCCTGGTTGGCTGCTGATGCGTGTGCTAAGTTAAAATAATATTCCTGCTCTAATGTTCCCTCTTAAGGGGGGACCTGCTGGGACAAAGTAGTGAATTGTAAAATGTTCGCTACTGTAGGAGAAAGCTAGCACTGAAGTTGTACCAACACCTATCAATCCAGCAGTGCAAGGATATTCTGTAACTACGCTGTTCCTTTTTGATTATTTTTTTAAAAAACTTTTTCTCCTTAGTTGATATGTCAATTGAGAAAGCACAGGAGTCTCCTGTTAGCTAATCTAGAATATTATAAGGTAGAACATTTAGATCAAAATCATTAGAACAGGCAACAATTTCCCAGTTGAAATACTAAACGTGGCCACTTCTTACTAGCTGCTTGTACAGAGACAGTACTGAATGTGTAATTATGTACACTTAAGACTACGCTATTCATACATTGTATGTTAAACATACAATGTAGAACGAGAGGTTCGGGATTCGGGGGAATGCAGCAAAATACCTCAATGTTTTTAATTTGGATTTAGACATCTGAGCGAGGCTCTGATGTGGGTCATTAGCCTCAGCCCGAGTTGTTACAATTTTCTGGAGCTTTTTCGTTCTTTGTTTCTGCTTTGTTCTGTTCCTTTTTTGTTGTTCTTCCAGCTTTTTCTTTTCCTCAAGTGAATTCCTGGATGGAAAAATAAACTAAGGCTGAATTCATTTTAAATCAAGAGCAAGACTTCAAAGGAAGCTTTGGCAAAGGAGATGCAAAAGAGAAAGAAACAGGGTGAGAATAGGGTTGGCATAAGAGGACACAGGGTATGTGCCATTTTATGGGATTCGGGCATATTCTGGGAAACAGCAGTCATTTGTCCCTTTCCTATGGACGTCCTGAGAAAAATGCACTGGGTTTCTTTAACAATCATAAATACTAATGAAGTCCTATATTTAAATATTTTAAGTTTTCTATTATAATTAAGTCCTTATATTAAAATATTACATCCTATATTCATTCACTACAGGGAAGAACTGATTATGTATGTAGAAACAGAAATCTGCTCTTAAAGTATATATAAAATGTAGAGCACCACTAAAGTAGTCACCTTATGGCTTGTAGCCGTTGTCTTGTGGATTCTGTGATTTTTGGCGATTTAGATTGCCCAGATCCTGAGAGATGTGAATTTGCCCTTGAATGTCTCATTTGAGGTTTACGTCTTGGAGAGGCATACGGCCAGCGTGTTTCTTTCAACTTTTCTTCATCCTCTTGAATGTCCTTCAAAATCTTCCCCTTGTTTGAGGGAATATACGGAGTACGAAGATCAAAAGGTTCACAGACTGTAAGGTGTTTCACTTGTTTTTGTTGCAGGAGCTGTTTCTGAAATTTCTGGTGTAGTAGTTCAAAATCTGGGACGTTTGATTTGATTTGGGGTTTATGTTCTGCTTCCTTTGGTTCAATGCATTTGTGTTTCTTCTTTCTATTGTTATCTTTCAAAGCCAGTCTGCTGTTGGGCAGAGATGAATTACGTAGCAACTCTTCAGCTCTCATTCTGATCCTGATTTCTCTGTAGAGCTCTTCCTCCTTTAGCTTGTCGTCAACAGCCGCACTATAAACAAATTTAGGAACTGGTTTTGCTTTGAACAGTTTTGTTTTCTTTTCAGGTGCGGAAAGGTCTCTTAATTGCATTTTCCTAATTTCATTCCTTTGCTTCTCTCGTTCAATGAATTTAAATGGCTTCTGAGAAGCCAAGAGCTTGAGTTTGCTTCTCTCTTTCACAGACCTCCTGCGTTCCTCATTTCGTTGCACGATTTCATGGTAGAGCGGAAGGAAGATGGCAGCGGGCACTGGATTGGCTCGGAATTTTTTCTGACACTCTGCTTCTTCCTCTAGTTGCTTCTTCAGTAAGTTATTTTCCATTTCAATCTGTGACTTGGATTTGACATTCTGTTCTTTTTTCCTAGCTTCTCTAATAGTCATCTGGAAAGGCCTGGGCACGGTCACTTTTGGCGACCATGCTTTGTGTTTCTTCCGTATCATTCTGAAGGCTGGTAAGCTGTGTTTGGTGCGGGAGATGTAGTCTTCCACAGAGAACCCATCCCACATTTTTTCAATCCGTTCCTTAGCAAATGCAGATGATCCAGTTTCACTACCATCTTCCTCAAACGCTAATTCTCTGTCGGACTCATCAGATATACTGGAGCCTAAGGGACCACTTAAGTCAGACTCTGAAAAGGATTTGTGCAAATTTAGAGGCTGATATGAGTTCTTCTCCCAAGTTGGCCTTCAAAAAGGAGAAAAAATAAAACAAACCGAACAACATTGTTTTGAGTCCAGTCCAACACTTATGCAGTAACTTCTCCAGTAACTTCTACTTTAAGGCATCATCATTAGAAAAAAAAAAACAAGCCAAACCAAACCCACCCCCCCACCCCCCCAACAACAACAACAACAAAAAAATCAAACAAAAAAAACAAAAAAAAAAAAAAAAACAAAACACCAAAACCAGACCAAAAAACCAAAACACATGCAGAGAAAACCAACCAACCCAAAACCCCACAAATAAAACCACACCACCAACAGCACTGGTGGGGGGAGAAGGGGAAGAGAAGGGCAAAGAGGAGCACAAGGGATGCTCACACATCGTAGTTTTAAGTGCTGATCGTGAATAAGTCAGCGCTTCTTAAGGAAAAGCACCGTGCTTTACCGAACACGCTGCCCCGTCTCTGTTGCACACACACCTGTAAATCCCACCATCAGTTAGCAAAGTGAATAAGCTTTTTTTTCTTATTAAAACTAATTTTTCTGTGATTATCTGCTTACAGGAAGGGGGGAGAGTAACACTTTGCAGCCCCAGAAAAACCCTGCTGTCTTACAGATGTCTGCAAAGCATTGGAGAATCTTCAGATAAAAGGTACTGCCAAACTTACCTACAACACGTGTTAGAAGCAGCATTTTTCCTGTCCAAGGGTTGTGCTCCTTTTAAATATAGCTTATTCTGATACATACTTTCTAATTTTGCCATGGTCTCCAAGTGGGCATTCTTCAACTCTTCCAGTTTCAAGTAATATTCTTGATTTGAACTGCACATTTTGGAAAAGTCTCTCCACTTGTCAGGGTCTTCGTTTAGAGAGAGGGTCTGTTCTCTGTCGGTATTTGAATCCAAATCTAAACCATCCTAGAAGAGACGTTTGTAAAGTTTTTTGACTGTTAGAAAAAAGGAGAACGAGGTTCTTTAATACTGCTTTTTAATACTCCTAATTAAGACTAATGAATGACACGGTAACACCGGAGATACTTGTATGCAAATGTTAATGCAGAGTTACAGGGAATAATCGTATGGCATAATAATTTATATCCTAAAGGGCCTATTCAAAGCATGCGGAATTCCTAAGTCCGTTCCTGTAATCAACATACTTACACCAGGAAATAAGATCAAAACAACATATCAAAAGAAGAAAGTTTTAACGATTTTGTAAAAAGTGTAATTTTTCCTTGATTACTACACGGCTCTAAAAAAGCCTTTATTTAAAACCAAACAGAAACCCAACAGAACCTTACCTGCCCGTTTTCCATAAGCATTCTAAGAATAAGTCATTAGGTATCTTGTTCAGTCCTGTTTCTGTAACTTACTGTGAAACGACAGGGATTCTGCACAACTCGGTACAAATAGGGTTGTCAGCTTGCTGTTGCGGGCAGGTAAGTGCGTTCTTTAAATATTTTTAAAGCTTGCACAAGTTAGAAGTAAATGTTAGTGAAACCAGGGTGGTCGATCTGTGTTACGAAGGCTTCCTTGATGTTATTTTTTTAAGCATGATGTTTTAAAAACTTATAGGACTGGTTTCTTTGGCTAAAAATTAGACTAAAACTTTTCCACACAGGTATTTTAATAAGCTTTGATATTCCAACAAAAAGCCTTGTTTGTCAGTTTTTCACTCCAGAAACTCTCGAACTTGTTTTTTCCGTAGCAGAGTGACCTAACACAAAATGAATGATACAACGGAAGCCGCGACCCTAAAAAGCCCTTAGAGAACGCCCAGCCCAAGGCACCCTCCGCCTCTTTCGGAATCGGCAGCTTCTGACACCCTCTATCAACCTCCCCTTCCCCTGCTCCAGCTGCAG
>KL264267.1:48294-62849 GCA_000699545.1 Podiceps cristatus | reverse complement strand
CCCTCTGGATGACATCCCTTCCCTCCAGTGTCATCAGTGTCAGCTTGGTGTCATCAGCAAACTTGCTGAGGGTGCACTCAGTCCCACTGTCCATGTCACTGACAAGGATGTTAAAACAGCACCGGCCCCAGTACTGACACCTGAGGAACGCCACTCGTCACTGGTCTCCACCTGGACATTGATCCATTGACGGCAACTCTTTGGGTTCAGCCATCCAGCCAGTTCCTTATGCAACGAGTGGTCCATCTGTCAAATCCATGTCCCTCCAGTTTAGAGATCAGAATGTCGCATGGGACAGTGTTGAATGTGGGCATGACATTGTGTCCCGCACGACATTTGTGTCCCATGCAACGTTAGCACGACACTTTGCAGGACAGTGTCAAATGTATTATTTTGTATACAAAAGATGATTTTTTTTTTTTTTTTTTTTTAAATTCTGGCAATAAAATTTTCCCCCTACAATCTAAGAACACTTAATTTCTCATTTCTTTTTACTACATATCATTTGCATTATTCTGTGCTCTGTTTTATTATTGAATTTGACCTAGAAGAAATACTGGATAATTTTCATGTCTTGGTTGAAATAAAAATACTTGAAAAGGTAAATGTTTTTGAAAGTTTTTAGGTAAGGGATTATGTTAGACAAACTTCAATGTGACTATCGACTAATACTGTAAAACTGATACAAACCGAAGTGCTTCAATGACGTTGCTAAGTGTAATGCATCAGGATGCATATGGGCAACGGGCACAAACTGGAACACAGGAATTCTCATCTGAATATAAGGAAAAACATCTATACTGTGAGGGTGACAGAGCGCTGGCACAGGCTACCCAGAGAGGGTATGGAGTCTCCTTCTCCGGAGATATTCAAAACCCACCTTGACACGTTCCTGTGCAACCTGCTCTGGGTGACCCTGCTCTAGTAGCCGGGTTGGACTCGATGATCCCAGGAGGGATCATCCTACCTTTGCAAATTGTTTACAGGTATTACTCATTCCCGGCCACCCAGAAGGCAGGTCTCAGCTTCATGTAGTTGTTTACGGTGTCAGCCTGTATATATTTGAGTGGGATGGTTGTTAGCTGATTGTTGCATCTTTCACTAGCTGTAATCGCCTACACTTCCAAACATTTTTAGCAGTTTCTGAGCTAAACAAAATCTTGGTTCAGTGCCACATGTGCATTAAGATGTAAATTAGCCAAATCCAAGTAAGAAAGCGTTTCCAAGTTAGTTTTCTTTGTCTTTCTACGTGGATAGAATGAAACAATGAGATGGCTTTTCCCACATTTTTCTGATCTCTTTGATTTCATGGTAATAAATTCCTATTTTGATTTTATAGCTCAACCTGCACCCAGTGTTGTGCTTTCCAGGTCTTTGGACCTGTCCCATGGTGGGTAAAATACGTCTCTAACTACTGTTGCATCCTCTTCAGCGTAGTGTGTGCTCATAGAACTCTGACCTCATGTCTTGGTAATGGCTGCATTTTCTGGGTTTGGAAATGAAGGATCAGAGGCTCGCCAAAGCTAAAGACACTTTATGTATTTTGATGTATTTTTCCCAGAGTGGAATGCTTTTAGAAGTATCTGCTGAACACTCAGAATGATTCTCTGCTAAGAACAGTGGCAATGGGAACAGAAAGCGAAATTTTGTGACAATACACCTACAAATGGTTTTCCTTGAGTGTCCCCTTTTTTCAGGGAAAGTTAGATTTGCAAAGTGGTGAGGGGCATAGCGTCCTAATGCAGCTGTAATCTGTGGTAGTATTTGAATTAATACAACCTTTTTCAAAATTTGTGGCTTATTTAAGAAATATCATATACAGAATTACTTGAAATGATCTTGGAAATGGCTATAATGACTAGTGAAAGGAAGATAAGATTCAGGCTTCATACTTCTATTTTCCCATTTGTACTGCACATAGCTTGCATTTTTAAATCTTTTTTTCCTTTCCAAGCATACTTTCTTACTTTTTCATTACTTTATTTTTTCGTGTATTTTTTCGTGGAACTGGCATTTTTCCAAAGTGACATTAAGTAAGAGTGCAGGAATAACCATGCTGGCTGAGACCAAGGTCTGCTTAGCTCAGGTTCTCTTTGCAGAAGTATTATCTAGTCTTTGTGTGATGCTCTTTCCATTATTATAGACAGGGAATATCTATCTTCTTGTATAAAAATTGCATTATGTACTTCAATGGTGAGACACAAACTGTAGCAAAATCTGTATTTACATCTGTAAAATGATTTACTTATTCGTACTAGTTGATTCTATATCAGCCTTTTGGAAACTTCCCCTTCTTTTCCCAGATGACATCAGTATACATGAAGCTGTACAAACAGATCAACTAAAGTGAGCAAGTTTACTCGTCCACAGAAGGCTGTCTGAATTAATCAAACTTGATAAAGAAGTTTTAAGTGTTTGGGGGAAAAGTTAAGGGTAAATTTAAGTAAAACAGACTAAAAGAAAATAAATAGCAGTCACAAGTGGTTTTGCTAATAAACAGAGCAAGTTTTGAGGGACATAATTTTTCGTGCTGCATTAAAAGTAAATTCTGAGGAAAAGATTTCAATAATGAAATGGTACATTTATGAGGCTGTTCTCACCTTAGTAATTGCTGTGCATTTCTCCATGCAAATAGGTATTATGAAGCTTTTATGGTATCTAACATTACTCTTGCAGGAAAGAGAATGTCTTGGGCAGTCCAGATTATATGTGTTAGTAATATCATGCGTAGTAAATTAATATTAATTGATAACAATTTACCATATCATTATGGGGCTTCTGGTTAAGTGGTGGAGAGAATTGCTAAGTGACCTATTGTTTCTAAAACCTTTTTTAGGAATATCATTTGAGTTGATATGAAATGGTAAAACATATTTGCTCATCTTGTAAATAGTTAAATAACAGATCTATATTCAGTGATAGATTTTGTTAAAAATCAGGGTTTCGATTTGTACATGGAATAAAACAAGAACGTTACCACGAGGTTTGTGAGAGACAATACAACGTCAAAGGAAAGCATTTCTTTGAAGTAACCTCATTTTTGAGATAATCTTAAAAATAATTGTTTGGAAATAGTTAATTTAATTGCCTCAAACAACAGTTTTCTAACCTGTCCATTCCCATGTTCGTTCAATCCATCTTGTTGAATAGTGAAAGTGAGCAAGAAACAGGACCTTAGGGGTCTGTAATGTTGGTCTTCCCTTGCATCCTGTTGCCCAGAAATAGGTTTTATGGGATGTTTAGAAGTCTTTGTACCCTAATACCAGTTAAGTTTGTGGCTAGTTGTTTTGATTATCAAAGTTATCCTGATGATCTTAATATGATATATGGAAATCTTTTCTTTAAAAATTCTCAGAAAAAGATAAAGAAGTTTTAACCATCACAGGTGTTCCTGCAGCTGTGCAAACAATTCACAATATATATTTGTAAAAAGATTATATTAGATTTACAGAATTATCTGTAAACAGAGCAGATTATTTTTATGCAAATGTATTGGTTTTAAATCTTTAATACATCTTCAAAATGAGTGGTTTCTAGTGTAAGTAATTTGCTAACTATGCTATTATGAATATTTGCTATTTGTTATTTGCAAGTTTTACGTAATGGCTTCTTCCTTGGATGAATAACTAAGCTTTCAAAGTGGAGATGCACCTAAAAAAATTACATAGTGCTTATGTCCTGAACAACTCGATGAAGCACTTTTATTGTCTCTTTTTTCTAGAAAAATAGACAGAGGGAGGCAGGGAGCAGGGGAAGAGGAGAAGGGGTAAAGGAAGAGAGAGAAAGAGAGCAGACAGAGAGACGAGAAATCAAGCAGGCTTAGAAATGTTTCAGACTTAAACTTTACCTATTTGTTTTTTGAGGGTTTTTGTTTGTTTTGTTTATTAAAAAGCATTGTACTGTGTTTCACTGTGCAGTGCATATAGTACCCATTAATCACTGTGTGTGTTCATTGTAATTTTCTGAGGTTTACTCATTTATGCGTTTGATTCAGCTGACATTGTTTTTGTCCCCTCTAGTGTCCTATGTTGTGATTTGATCCTTTCCTTTCCTTTCCTTTCCTTTCCTTTCCTTTCCTTTCCTTTCCTTTCCTTTCCTTTCCTTTCCTTTCCTTTCCTTTCCTTTCCTTTCCTTTCCTTTCCTTTCCTTTCCTTTCCTTTCCTTTCCTTTCCTTTCCTTTCCTTTCCTTTCCTTTCCTTTCCTTTCCTTTCCTTTCCTTTCCTTTCCTTTCCTTTCCTTTCCTTTCCTTTCCTTTCCTTTCCTTTCCTTTCCTTTCCTTTCCTTTCCTTTCCTTTCCTTTCCTTTCCTTTCCTTTCCTTTCCTTTCCTTTCCTTTCCTTTCCTTTCCTTTCCTTTCCTTTCCTTTCCTTTCCTTTCCTTTCCTTTCCTTTCCTTTCCTTTCCTTTCCTTTCCTTTCCTTTCCTTTCCTTTCCTTTCCTTTCCTTTCCTTTCCTTTCCTTTCCTTTCCTTTCCTTTCCTTTCCTTTCCTCTTTTCTTTTCTTTTCTTTTTCTTTCAGAAGAACTAGAGCTAGAGTAAAATCTTTCTTTTCTTTCAGTCCAGCTCAGATCATGTTGATTTCTACACACTAACTTGCAGAACATTTTCTCACAGGATCCTTCTGTGGCATCATGCTTATTACTGTCATGTCATAGACCAAAATATTTTCCTTCAGTTTATTGCATTTATGAATCTTTTCCTTTTGTCTGTGGAAAATGTAGAAGAGAGAAGATAGAGTAATTTTCTCTTCTCTGCTTATTCTTTGGATAGAACCTGCATGTAAGAGAGACGGAAATCTCTGAGGAAGTACGAGCTAAATAAAAGATATAGTATTTTTTCAAGTTCTTTCTTGATCATAAAATACATTCTGGAGTGGATTTGGTATTGGATGAAAGATGGAAATGGACAACAGTAAAATTTGTCCTAATCCAAAAATGTGGACCAGGACAAATGGGCCCTGACACAATACACTTAAGAGCTTTCACAGAAAGTTCCAAGTGCAGGCAGGGAGATCAGATATGAGGCAGCACATTACCTAATGTTGCTTCATATGGGTCAAGGAAGATGGAGAGTTATTGGTATGGAAGCCAGCTCCTGCCAAGGCTATTCTGCGGCCTGAAGCAAAATTCTGTTTGAAGCTTTCAAGCTGTATGTATTTTGTAAAGTGGTTTTCTTTTTTATTCTTTTTTTTTTTTTTTTCCTCTACATTGCACTGTTCTTTCTTTTTAATTTCTTTGCACTTCAGTAATTTACTACTAAACACAACAAAACTCACAGAAGGGAAGGGAACTTATGAGAATGTACTTCATACTTCTATTGGAATAACAACGACCATCACATAACAAGGGGAACTGCAAAGTGCAAAAAGGTCTTTTGAGATAAGAGCTTTTTAATAGGTTCGAATGATATTTGGTTAGGTAATTCTTTCTTCTTGTGAGAAGAACCATATTTGACATTGAAAGATACTGGTGTTTTTGTTTTTTGTTTGTTTGTGGTTGTTTTTTTTTTGTGTTTGTTTTTTTTTATTTGTTGTTTTTTTGGTTTTTTTTCTCAGTGACTATTGAAGATTCAGACCTCACTTTTTATTTAGTGGAAGCTAATTATTCCCATTTCACCAAAATGCAACATGGGAAAAGTATATATTCTTGTTTTGGAAGAGTTGGTACCATTTTGGACAGTTTCAAGTCTATCAGTATTCAATTTATAAAATTTTTCTGATGCTAAAAATTGCTTCTTAACTGATTATTCCAATGTGTAATGCAAGCACTGATGTGCAATTATGATAGCAAAAAAAAAAAAAACCAAACCAAAAAAACCCCCAACAAAACCTTCTGTCTAGATTTGGAATGAGACTTGATGTGTACCAGTGATGTGTCTGGTGGTCTGTAGTGAGGCCGGTAGGGAAAAAAGGCTCTCCAGTGCTTATTATGAGCTTTGTTGCTTTGAAGATAAAATATTCTAATTAAAACATTAAGTACAGGTTCCAGTGTACTGCGTGAGGCTGGTAGCAGGTTTCTTTTATGTACAGTTGGCTAGGGCAACACATGAGAAAACTTGAACTTCAGCACAAAAGCATGTCTATGATCATAAGTTTAATTCCCACGTGGTAGCAATCTGCCATCCCAGATAGCAACAAAGCATTTCTGAAACATTATAAAATGTACTGCAATGTTAAATGTAAAAACCTTTTGCAATTAGAATAGCAGCACCTTCTAGTGTGGATTTAGTTATACTGGTTAAAAACCTTTACATAGGTGTAGGTGTTTTAAGGAAGATAAATCCCTGTAGCACAAAGAATTTTATATTAGCATAAAGATGTTGAAAGTAGAGGTTGTACTGTAGAAATGTGGCTCAGCTGAGGCGGGGATGTATAAACACCTGGTGGGTAGTCACATCTTAAAAATATATCGCTTTTTGCAAAGTTGGTCTGTGTCTCAGCCCTTCTACAGATACTAAGCACTTAGGGAAGAAAAAAAAAATTATTTCAATAATTTTGAAGTTAAGCAATTGTGTCAAGATTTAATGCAAAATGACACCATATTATGATAGAATTGAAATGCTTTTTACTTTATTTACAGTGATTGTTTCTCATAAAAACTAATTTATTTTTCAAAAGGTTAAGGAAGGATGATAAATGGCCTTGCACTTTCCTGTGTCATTAAGCTGCACTTTTTAACCAAAGAACATATGGACATTTATGAGAACTGATGGAGATCTGAAAGTAGCGGTGACAATTAGTGCTTCAATAAATGCTCATCCAACTGAATCCAGCAGGAAGGGCCATTCATTAAAAAGTATTTTGTGGTATTTAAACCTTATTCAAAAGCTTTTGAGAAAAAAAACTTTATTCTTGCAAAATTTTAGATTATTTAAATATAGTGTTCTACAGATGTGAGATGAGCGTTTTTGGCTTCTTTCCAGAAGGTAGAGGAATTGATTGAATTAGTTATGCATGTCTGTGTGCCATCATGTTTATTTTCAAATTCTGTAATCCACGTCTTTATTCTTTGAATATAGTAACAATAGACAGCAAAGGTACTCCTGACATCTGCACCTCTTTTTTTTTTCCGCTGAGTGTCTTTAGCAGGATCTCTGCTTTGCCTTACTCTTTCTTTGCATCAAAGAAACTCAGGTCTGAATGGGACTTCATCTTTTCAGCCCATTCCTTGCCCTTGTAAGGGGCCACGTTATGTTCTTTCTTACTAGTTCTTGTGACTTCCACAAGTCCTGAATTCAATCCTGTGCTGGTGCCCCAAATGGCCACAATGTTTCTAAGAATAATTACATTCTATGAATCTCTTCCTTTGTACCCAATTTAACTTTCTCTGTGGTAACTGTGTTAAATTACTTTACATTGATTATAATTTTTAAAAGTATTTTGTTATATGTTTTTAAGTTACAAAATACATAATTTAGACACTTAAGAGCAAGTAAGTTCTCATTTTTGTTTTTTTCCCCTTTTAAGAGGTTAACTGTTCTTTCTATTAACTATATAAGTTTAATAATTATCCTTTTTTTAAAAAAGGTATTAATTCTTTAATTTGGGTATGTACTGGATTATTAGAGGCACATAGATGTGTGACTATTATAGATAGGAAATAATTTATGATATTTTCCTTTAATATTTTGGTGCTAAATTTCAGAAAATCTCACAAAAAAATCAGGAGGACAATTTACAGATGGTACTCCTAGAATCATATGTGAAATTAATAATGCACCTATCAGTTAACTGAAGCGTAATGATCCCACTTGTGGAATGCTAACTTGCTTTTCAAACTGTATGTTTAGAGAAGAGTGAGGGATTTTTACGTTGGATATTAGGGAGAAAAAACAACAGCACACGAGATGACCGTTTTTGACAGTAAAAACAGTGGTTTATATTGCCTAAGGAAGTTGTAGATCTCTGACTTTGGTGTTGCGTAAGAAGAGACCTGAAAACATCTGTCAAGAATACTGTAGGTAAAGATGCACCTGCTTTGGAGCATAGGATGAATTTGGAGACCTCTTAAAGTCCCTGTTCTCTCTGATTCTGTTTAAGAATCAGGCTTTCTCTGGAATGATGTTCCATAGTCCCTGCAAAACTGTTTGCAGCAATGAGGAATACATGTCTTAAGAATATATTATTATTATTGAAAAACTTATATTGGCTTTGTAAAGTTCTTTTATGAAGTTATAATATGATGTACATTGTTTATGATGTTCTTTTCTCATGAATACTAAGTAATTTTCTCTTTTTGTGGGATGATATTATAAGAAGATTAGTTGGGAGAAATCAGAAGTAGTTAATTCATTCACTCATTCTCCATGCTGGTGATTCATAATACCATATTCTTTTATACAGTGGAAATGATATCAAGAGAGAGAATATTTCAAATTCTTTTCATATGTTCTTTAACAAATCCTTTGCATTTCTTTGCAGTTTAACGTAAACTTTTCTGTTTCCTGCCTCTGGTGTTTAATTTTCTATAATGCTTGTTAGATTTCCATGGGTTGGAGTTGAGTTTGGGGAAAAGGGTGTTATAACTAAAGTTTTGTTCTCGTAGAATTTATATACGAGTAATGAAATATTTAAACTTTTTAATGACTTTTTTTTTTTAAAAAAAATATTTTTTCTCTCAAAGGACCCTCCTAATTGTATGGAAAAAAAATATGAAGCAATTGACTGCTGAAACTTGAGATTACTTCCAATGAAAAGTGTACCCATTCGAAATTGTGCCTTTGAGCCCTGTTATAGCCTTTCACTTTTAGCCAAATGGGACAAAGAAAGCTCAAAGAACACTGGTTATGAAAGAGATGAGGAGAGATTTTTCATTTTTACTGCTTTTTCTTTCTTGCCTTTTCTACTAGGATTTTATCTGCTATATAGAGATTCTGCTAGGAGTTCTGGTGTTAAGAATCTGCAGAACTCCAGAATGCTCTGGGCAATGTTCCTGCCAAAAATATAATTAGATTCTAGAAAAACATATCTTCAAATGGAAAAAGAGTGTAAATATAGAAAAGTTGATATTTGGATACTAAAAGGAATTAAATACAGATTTACAGAAATTTTGATCTGTAATCCATTTGCTTTCCTTTTTGTCTAAATTTGGAAAAGTATTCTGTTGAATCTAAAACAGAAGTCAAGAATTTAGAACCTAAATGTAAGTAATTTTTTGGCTCCAGAGAGGACATTAACTGTCCTGAGGTATGTTTCTGAGATTTTTAATATGAGGTTTTGGACTGGCAGCAGTCCAAATATAGCTTATTTCTACATGCACTTCTTCTGTAAGGTGTATTTCTTTGTATTGACTATGTCTTTGCTCCTGGAAAGAAATCTCTCTCTCCAGTGAAGCTGGGTTGCTGATTTTGCTTGGAACTTTCTTTGATGTTCCTTTAATTTAAAGCATAGTCAATTTATAATCAACATTTCCAATGCATTTTTGAAGATTTTGGGGTTTTACCTGAAAATTGGCTTCATTGAAAAGTACTATTAATATTTTTATTTTTTAATAATTCAAAATATAAGATGTTTTTCTTGACTTATCCTGCTGAGATTTTGAATTCAAGGAGTGTTCTTTTGGTTTTCTGCTGTAGAATATAAAATTAGTAAGTGAGAAAAGAAGACATTAATAATTCCTGCATCACTTTAGTCAGTACTTTCCCGTTACAAACTATCACACCGTATGTTATTTTTTATAACTTTGTGTACCCAGTGCTTTAATTGGAGGATTGTTCCAGAATCTCTTCTTGCAGGGTCAGATACTCTCATTTTAGCCTAAATAAATTGATGATGAATTGATCCTTATACATACATACATAGAATGTGTTTATATTAAGTTTCTATTTATTTGTTCTGCTGTTCTAGTCTTTCAGTATCTTCCTTCCTAATACATTTGAAAGTGCATGATATTCTTCCCAGTCTTCATTTTATGTGAACCAAACAAAGCTTTTAGTAAAATTAGCATGTAATGCTAAAAATGATGTGATATATTTTGATGCTTTCCTTTACCTGAATATCGTAGAAGTCTTAAATCAGTGAACAACTGTTAACAGTATAGAAACATCAGTCCAGTTTCTTGGGCTTAAAGCCCATCTCAAATTTAGCTCAAGTCTGTAAAAACAAAAGAAAAAGAGAAGTCTTTATCTGCTCACAAAGAAGACAGTGACTTTGTTCACATTCTTTTTAAAAATAATGGGGAGAAAGTATGCACCTATATAATCACCACAAATTGCTGCTTCTTCACTTCTTAAAAGGAATCAATTGTGATGGAAAACTTGGCGAAAGAGTTACTTTCCACATCTTGTTTTGAGCTCAGTCATATCCAGATTTCTACCTGATAGCTAAATATGCATTTATCCAGCTGCTTTGTCACATGAACTGTGCAGTATTTTTTTTTTTTTTTGAATACTGAAGAAGGTAAGGGTAGTTTCTGTGTTAATCTGGTCCCACTACATTCAATCGTTAGGATTTTCCGCAAAATGGTAGTTTTACTCTATATTTCTGAAGTAGTACTGATATTGAAATATAATACCTCTTACCTGAAGTGTGTTCATAAAATAATTCAGACTGAAATATCAGAGACTGTTATCATTAAATATTCCAAATGACTTTTTATATGCACAATGTGTTTTGCAGAGATACTGAAATACAGAAATGGTCATGCTAATCATGCAGATATCAAAGTGAGAAATGCCCTTGTAAAAGGGGAAACACCTTAAGCTGTCTTTGTGGTGGTGAAGATAAGAAGGTTATGATTTAGAGTAACTGCTGCCCAAATTCATTGAAGTTGGTAGAAAAGAGCAATGCAGGTATGAAAATGCCTCCAGTGGGGTGAGCAGCCTTTTCCTATGCTCCGTTTTTATTGTACCTGAAATACAACTTTGTCATTTCAAGAATTATAATGAGTAGCAAACTGGAATAATTTCCATATGTTTACATCCTTCATCTATATGTATGTAGATAACATGACACTTTATCTTGTCTGTTTCAAAACAGCATGCCCTTTATGCAGATTTAACTTCACTCTTTTATATTAGGTCAGTATTTCAAGATTATTTAAAACTAGGATTGGATGACTCCTTGTTTACTACTTTTATTGATGCTTTTGTAATTGCTACCCTATAATACTAGTAACTCTTGAAACGGGAGTATTTTGAAATAGAAAAAATAACCTGTACTGTCATTCAGATTTTTCTTTTTAACTTAAAACGCGATTCAATGAAATAACTTCGATCATTCCCAGTGGATTTCTGTGTTCTACACCCTAAAAAGATAAAGGCTGTAAGTGTTCTGCAATTGTTTTCTCTTCATTTGTGAAATGAAGTACTGTCTCTTAAAGTCAGGAGCTAATAGGGAAATTCCTAGGATGACTTGCAGAAGTTCTAGTTTTGCAACTGGTCGTGGTTTAACCCCAGCCAGCAACTAAGTACCACACAGCCGCTCGTTCACTCCTTCCCCTCCCCAGTGAGATGGAGAGGAGAATTGGAAAGAAAGGGAAACTCATGCGTTGAGATAAAGCCAGTTTACTAGGAGAGTAACGGAAAAAATAATAATAATAACAAAAAACCCAATGATGATGATAATAAAATATAATGATAATAGAATATACAAAATGAATGATGTACAATTTCTCATTGCCCAATGGCCCAATCACTGATACAGCCCATCCCGGGAAGTGATCATGGAGGGAAACCAAGAGCGATCTCAGAATAGCAAGTTCCTGAGAGTAAGGAAGAGAATGAACAGCACCTGACCCACCGTCCGACCCCCACTTATATACTGGCCATGACGTCTATAGTATGGAATACTCTCTTTGGCCAGTTTGGGTTAACTATACTGACTAGCCCCCCCTCAGCTTTTTGCGCTTGCACATTAGCAAAACCTGTGAAACTGAAGAAAGTCCTTGATCTCTTAGCAGCAACTAATAACATCAGTGTATTAGCAACATCCTTCACATACCAAATCTTATACTAAGTCCAAAGCAGTAGCTACTGGGAAGAAAATTAGCTCCATCCCAGCCAAAATCATTGCAATAATGGAACTTTACTTAAAAGATGATAAATTTTGAGTAATTTAACATCATAAATAATTGCACAGCATATTAGATACACAGCTAAGAACTCAGTAACATTACTTGTAATTAAAAAGGGAAAAGCCCACTTATTTGCTCCTTGGTGAGTAGAACTCCTTATTCAACAAGTGCTACTTAAGAAATAACTTATTTTCTTATGTAATAATTTATTCTGGCAAAGATTGTCTACTAAACTGGCACTGATATAACAGTTGATGTCACTGTTTTCTCTCTGCAAATGTTTTGGGTAATTGGTGAAATTAAATTAGAATTAAATCTCTATCAGCAAATGTAACTATGACAATGGTAATGTATACTTAAAGAGTATTAAAAATAAAGGCAAAGACTTATCAGAATCTTGCTCATCATTGCTCTTGCACAATCCACAATATTCTGCCCCGTAAATATAGGAAAGAGAAGGAAGAAAACATTCTACTTTTCCCAACTTCAAAACGGATGGGAGGTTCATATTTGTCCAATGTGAGATGGAGGTACTAGGTACTGGGTACTAGGCTGTTGAACAAGGTCCAAGGGTAAATCTTTGGAACCAGAGATCTTCATGTTCTTACTAGAGCTGTGGAGGAGACAAACCACCACACAGTTACAGTTTGCTTTTTTGATGGAAGGTTGTTTCATAAGTTATTCCCTAGCACTGGAAATTATTCATGCCCTGTATATGAGGGGTCAGGAAAAGTTCTTTGAGGACAGAAACAGGCACGAAGTACCTGAATGTTTACATCATATAAAGCAGGGAAAAATGAGAGAAATGCCTGTTATGGGTGTTGTTTTTCAAGAAATTTTAAGTAACTAACCATCACAATGTCTTGGCAGCTTCATTTTCAGGAGTACACTGTTTGTAGCTCATCCACCAAAAACATGAGTAGTATGGAAACAAATATGAGAATGGAGAACATGACATATATGTGTCATAACTTCATCAGTCATGCCCCAACAATGTGAGCAGTTTTTCACTTCTAAAAGGTAACAGTAAATATGTTCCATCTTCATCAAATTACTTTCATCAACTTAACTTTTCTCTTGCACAAGCTTTTGTGACCTCAGTCGTTTCTCTATGTTCTGAATCAACAAGTTATTTTCAGAAAGGCCTTATCATCACACGTCCCTTCATTCACTAGTGAACAGATTCTGCTTTTGCTTCTTGAGGTGTTTCCACTGCACGTTTATCTTGCTGCGCATACTTTCACTTTTATTTAAAATGTCACACAATGTTACATAACCAAGATGTTACTTGCTATCTAAGTGCTATACTTGCTCTATATTCATAGACTGGGAATGAGAACGTGTCCCAGATAACTTGGCAGAAGAGATAGGAAAGATTATAAGACAAGTTACCAAAAAACTTATTTCTGAATTCTTAGGGATTTTCTTTATTTTGATTCCCTATAAAAAAAAAAAAAATCATTAACACTTTGCATCTTGTCATTTTAGAGCACATGAATAAAAGTTTAAATTTCCTGATTAATTGAACTTTTAACTGCAACATTGAATATGGTTTACCACTACTGCTTTTTTAATCATTTATGAAAACAGGAGAAGAAAAAAAATGAAGTTAAAAACAACATATGTGTGGCCAAAATAAACGTGTAACTACAAAATGAAGTTACACAAAAAGGCATTGCATTCAAACACAGTATTTTCAAGAAAAAGTTTATTTTCAGAAATATTAATATACAATAATTTAGGATCACATTATTTTTAAAAAAACAAGAAATATAGTTATGAAAAAGTGATTTAGCTTTTGACAACAATGTGAAGTAAACTATGTCCGCAATAAGATATAGATAGTAACGAAACAAGGAAAGTTGGCAGGTCGTAATTACCTTGTTGTTACTTTTTTACAACGGGAAAAAGGGAAAAACTGCAACATCATGGCTTGTTCAATTCGGGGCTTAATTTCAAACATGTAGGATGATTGTTTCCATATGTGACAGAAGGTCTCAGATTAAAAAGGGAAATTACTTTTTAATCTTATCATTCAATTCACTCTTATCTATAAACATAGATCATGCTAAGTGCTTGGCAGTCCTTCTAATTTGTTAATTTAATTATTACACTTCTGCAATGCTTCTCAGTAGTAAAAGATACTCAAATATTTCACCAAGCTAGAATGATTCTATTGATCTCAGAGGAGCTATTGTATTGTATAATTAATACCAGCATAATCAAAGTAAGTTTCTTTTGTATGTCACTAGAGCCCATTGCTACTCTACATGCTATGTAGAACCCAGATCTGTAAAACAGTTTTGTCAGGTTTTACTCATCTATTTGCTTGGCACTAGAGCTAAGCAAATATTTCACCAAGCTAGAATGATTCTATTGATCTCAGAGGAGCTATTGTATTGTATAATTAATACCAGCATAATCAAAGTAAGTTTCTTTTGTATGTCACTAGAGCCCATTGCTACTCTACATGCTATGTAGAACCCAGATCTGTAAAACAGTTTTGTCAGGTTTTACTCATCTATTTGCTTGGCACTAGAGCTAAGC
>KL264267.1:26000-45864 GCA_000699545.1 Podiceps cristatus | reverse complement strand
GGTGGCTCTAAAAGTCAATTAAAAAATTAACTTATTGTAAGAAAGGCAGGGACTTTAGAAAGAGAGTGGCATGAAATTACAGAAGGTTTATAAAGTATTTCAAATGTTGAACCAGTTTAACTTGTGGAGATCACTATAACTGATGATATAACTTTAGTTTGCAAAGATCCTGAAATCTGTGGCAGCATGCATTTGGAGGATTAGGTAATACCCGCTTCAGCATAGTAGTTTACTAATTAGCACAGTTGCCCTGGAGGCAAACTCAGCTTTGTTTTAGCCAAAGTGGCTTTTTCTAGTTCACCCCAGTGCTCTGACCAACATTCTGGGGAGAATCCTTCCTCTAACCTGTGACACCAGCCGTTGTGTACTCAGTGCAAGATTCCTGCCCGCAGAAGGAAGCACAAGCAGTCTGCAGCTTTGTGTCCGGTGGGATAAGCAGAGGAATCAAAACTCCTTGTTCTCTGGATGTTTCTGGACTTAACTAAGTCATATTGAGTAAGCCCATGCACACACACGCACACATTAATGGTGTTATAGAGCATCTACTTCTAGGTGCCGGATTTTGACTTCCTGTCTACAATTATAGCCTCTCACCCTGGTGTTCCTCAGATGTTTGTCCAAGGAGAATTAACACACTGTCAGGAATGGTTTAACCTGTCCTCAAAAAACTTCCAGTGATGAAGACCCTGTAATTTCCAGAAGCGATCTGTTGTTTTTGGTGACTGTAATATGTTATGGTGTCAGTAAAAGTAGGTGTGTTTCAATAATTTCATGGTGGAATGGCAAAAACACTGACATCCTCCAATTTGATCACACCATCACAGTATTGGACAACATAAATTAATTTTCATCTCATATTTCTGGAGCACTGCCAAATGAAGTGCCTCTGATATGAGCAGTGGTTGTTCCTAGCCTAAGATCTGATTACTGTTTTCCTTGTAAAAGGAAACAACATTCCATCAATCAAACCTGCAAGCAAGAAATTGTGAGCTTTTCAAAAGGTAACTAAATCCTTTACAGATGGTGTGTGTACTTAGTATTACAGCTCTGGATTAATCTTGACATGCCATCACCCTGTACAGATACATCCTGAAAATATAGGTCTGAAAAATAGCCTAGGAATGAATGTTAAGGAAAACAGTTAGAGATATGGGAAAACTCCCTCAAAACTGAGTGAAACTACCGGCGCAGTGTATTTTTCAATAAGCAGGAACCTCTGAAGTGATGGAAAAATATAAGATATTTTGAAAAGACATAAGCTTCAGATTGGTCTGGGGAAGAAAAAAAGATTGTCTCATCCAGAAACTAACATTTCAGCAAAATTGGGTAGTATCTACGATTAAAATAAGATGAACGTAGTTAAGAAAGAGACTCAGAATATCAGTGCTTTCATTTTTTAAGACACATGAAAAATACATTATTTTAAAAGAACTATTTTAGTACCATAGTTGTCTAAACAAATGGGCTAATCAGTTAAACGAATTGACATTAGTGTTTGAAATAATAAGGAGATACAGTGATCTGTCTATTTTACAGACCACACTTAAATATCAAGGAGAGCAAAATAAGTGTTGAAACTGGTTGACTTTTTTCACACACAAAAAAAAAATTATTGTGTGGATTATGGAAAAATAGGATGCAAATACAAGCCTGTGTTTTAGTTACTGTCCTTTATTTTATCGAGCTATTTAGTAATAGCAAGCTAGTGTTAGGCTTTATATAAGCAACAGCACCGAGGGAAGAGACATCAACTTGTTAGTGGCTTTTGCTGATAATTGGTGACATAAGACTAGTTTTTATACTTGGCAAACACAAGTTCTGTTTTGAAAGGGAATACGTAATGTTGCGAAGACAATTTTCTGTGTCTGTCTCATCCCTGTTTTCGGTTGTCTCCCCTCCTGTGCCCTAGGTTATTATCTAGTCTGCTTCTGTTTTCAGCTCCCAGCAAGACCAGCTAGTGTTATTTTCTCTGACTTCCCCAGATGCCTGTGGTAGAGCTGTTGAAAGTACAGGAGAGACATTCTGCTTGGTTCTGTTCTCATGCATCATCTGAACCTCTGCATCATCTGATACCAGGCATGGGGAGCAATTGCAGGAAGAAGCTTGCATGCTTGATAGCCCTGAAGCAGATCATGATACTAATTGCCTAGCATGACACACATAGTCTTGAGTGTAGGATTCACAGAAAATGTTGAATCAAGGACTAGAAGTTCAGTTTCTGGCACAATTAGTTTAATTAGGAGAATGAGTCAGGCTGGTAAACATGCCTAGTTTTCGTTTGGGGGTAGATGAAGCGTGCTGGTTCTGATGAACCATCTAGGAGGGGATTGAATATGCTCAGTATAAACAAGATTGTTCTAGGGTAAAGTAGGTGACCTCAACAAAGTACAAGCAAAAAGCAGTCTTCAAAGGTTTGTCACTTTGCAGGGTTTAAATAGGTTTTTGTGGGCTCAGAAGACGCTAGAGCTTCATAGAAATTTAATCTCTGGACAGATTTGCGGATCTTGGTTCAAAAGAAAGGGTCATTAAAATCTCTCAATGAAATAATTGTAAGAACTTCATAGTATTGGCAGAATAATATATTCTACCTCTACCTGGTTTCCAATAATAGTTGAACAATTTTAATTGGAAACTTTTAAAAAAAAAAAACCCACCTCAGCTTTTGATAGATGCCCAGCATAGAAAATTCTAGTCTGAACAGCAGGGACTATAAAAGCTGGATCTCATAATTAGGCAATAGGTGTCACTGTACATGCTGTCTTCAGTGATCCTAAGGAGAAAGTAATTTAGGTATCAAAGCAAGGAAAAAATATTTCAGATGACCTGCTTTTTGTTGAGGCTAATCAAACAAATTAAAACAATTTACAAGCTAA
The DNA here is from genome assembly GCA_000699545.1 of Podiceps cristatus. NCBI lineage: Eukaryota > Metazoa > Chordata > Aves > Podicipediformes > Podicipedidae > Podiceps > Podiceps cristatus. The sequence continues at coordinate 42,991 of KL264267.1, read as the reverse complement.
TCATAGTCCCTTTGCAGCAGCAAATGGTACTGTAGTAGCGCTTCACCTAACCTCTCGTTGGTTTGGAGCAGCGTATTTAAAAGAGACAGTTCGGTTAATCGCTCGTATGCTGCTTGCCAGGCTTGAAGAGTAAAAGCTATCCACCACACGTATGTGTGGACATAGTTAGGACACAGTTCAAACAAATATTTGAATCATTGTTGTCTGTTGTCTCACTTAGGAGAAAAATACCTTCACTGGCAGGTGCAACATTGAATCCATTTGAGCTTAGCATTTCTGGAAACTACCGCAGGATATTTAAAGCATCTTTAGCAGAGAGTGCTTCTTAGCAATCTAAATCCTTTTTTTTTTTTTTTTTTTTCCCCCCCCTTTTTTTTTTTTTCCCCTTTTCCTTTTCTTTTTCCCCTTCTTCTCTATATTTTATTTACAAAGAATACTAGCATTTGCATTGTAAGCTCTCTGGGCAAAGACAGACCTGCCATTGTAGAGGGCTTTGCACGGTGACCCTTTTGGGGTCTGGTCCTGCTCATTATATTTTTCCTTCTATTCATGCTATTTGACATATTAAGAAAAGCTATCACAAATAAATCAAGTCCCTTCTCTTAAAATATAACATTATAAATTACATGTAATACTAATTGGCACTTGACCTTTATTTTTTTATATAGATTACTTTCTAAAATGGTTTGGAGTGAGTACTATTTCTAAATGAAATGTTTTGAGTCATCATCCTTCTGAATTGCATTTGAATTTGCTGGCCAGGTGGATAAAGATAGATGATGTGGAAGTAGTTTTAATGTGGTCTTGTCTGTTGACCTATTTGAGGGCCCTGAAATAGTTATAGGTCCAGTTTAGAACTATGTTATGCAGCATTCATTTCATGAACACGGGTTAGAGAGCTCTGTTCAGGACAGTACGGTGCCTTAAAAACCTGCTGCAAATATGTCATTCTTTGTGGCATGGCTGTATAGCTATGCAATGAAATCTAAGACTTTCTTTTTTTTTAAAAAAAATGAAATTTTTAGACCCATTGATTGTAGTATAGGTTAGTACTGTTAATTGAGAAGGAAAAATAGATGAACATAAACACAGTGTGTGTGATTGCTTATTTTTCCACCTGGCATTGATGCAATTTAAACTGTATCTGTAAAGTCCAAGTGTCATATTTTAAGATACCAGCACTTTTAACCTTTCCTAACTGATAATGGTTAGGGTGATTCTTGTCTTAATGTTCTCTCTGTTCATAGTAGCAAATGTGCAGTTTGCTGTCAAAATGTGTTGAAGTGTTAGTTAAGAAACTCTTTCCTGTTTACTAGATTTAACTCCCTTTTTTCTTTTCCAAGAACAGGATGAAATGTGAAGGTGACAGACACTTCTTTCTTCCCAAGTAGCAATCAGAGTTCAAATTTTATCTCTTTACATAAGATCTCAAGAAAAGCAATAACACATACCAAGTACAATGTTCTTTTTATTAGACATAATTTGCTTTATTTACTGTGGTTTTATCTTCTTCATTTGCGACTTGCTGATGTAACATATCTTGTCATAGTCCAAAAGTAAATTATTGAAGCAGAGAGGTTTTTTTTTTTTTTCTGTTGTAGTATGTCTTCATTAGTAGTGTTATCAATAATATAATCTTGTCCAGAACTAAATGGTTTTCCTTACTATGCAAATTTAAAATTAACCTAGATGCCATCAGTCCAAAGTGTCTGTTTGCCAGTCATCATCATCTCTAGATTTTCTTGGTGAGCTGCATAGCGTACTATTAATTGAATAATCTGTTTCATGTTTGTTGGTATGTAAAATAATATCAAATTCATCTTTAACATTAAAAGCAAGTGAGAGATTGTACTGTATCCTGCCTCAAAACTAACCGAAGTGATCTGACTGTAGTAGGGCTTCTGCCAAATAGAGGAATCCTACTGCATAAGTTATACATAGATCTGTACAGTACATGGTGCCTTGATAAGGATTTAAAATTGGCCAGATCAACAATTACTAGTTGGTTAATATTGTGCATAGACTGAATTTGTAGCTTGTTGGTTCCTGCAGGACAAATATTTAAGTTACAAAAAGAATCAACATAATGGGCATTAATTACGCACCTGTATGAGTGGATTGAGGAAATCAGTCAATGAGTATCTATTTTACCATTTGGTGATTCAGTGATAAAAGGAGGTTTTAAACAAAATGGCTTGAGTGTAATAAGAAGAGTAATGTACAGTTGATGCTTTTAATGAATACTTTTTCTGTACATTTTTTATTGACAAGTTTTTATCACTTAATAAGGCCAAAAAACAAAACTGAAATTTGAAAGACAGTTGTCAAAAGTACCTGCAATATATAGGTAGAAAATTTTGTCACAGCAACAACAGAATTAGACAAAAAAATCAGTACTGAATGTAGGCCACCATAGGTGGAGAAGTTTAATGTCTGGATTGGAAAAAAAGCACTGTGATGTGGTTTAGGGTTATTTTCCATTCTTAAAACATTTTCCTGCCTTTTTTTGTGTCCATCGAATGAATTCTAGTATGAAATGTTAGTATCTGATCCCATGACTGAAACAGTAGATTTCCATTTATGGAAAACTCCTAATTCTGTTACCATTATCTTCAACCTCTCATTACTTTAATTTAGGATAATAATCCAAACAGTTTATGATGATTCAAATCATTTTAGTAGCTGTATTTCCAAAATGCCAGTTACTGGTTTTGAATTATGTCTTAATATGGCACCCAACTGAATGAGTGATTCCTTATCCTTTACATCTTATTATGTGTTTGCTGTGTTGTGTAAAACTAACTATAAGGTTGTAGAAGAGCCATTTATTTGCTTTCTACTTAAGATGCTTTTTCATAATTTTGAGTTTCAAGAGCTGTTTGTTTTTCTCCAATGGATACTCGGAAAATAAGGACTGCTCTCCAGAAAGTCTTTGCAAAATCCCACCAAGTGATGGTGCTAAGATTGATTTTTTTTTTTTTTTTTTTGGTAAGGGGACATACACACCGTCTACATAGGTTTTTAAAGAGAACAGGTGAATTCCCTGGGTGTCTGCATTTGATTCCCATTACATATTTTCAAAAATTACAAGCTAGACCTAATCTTTGCACAGTGGGTCAGATAGGTTACTATTCTAAAGAATAAGATAACCTGTGCATGTGTTATAGTTTAAGCATTATTTCTAATCATGATTTTGTATATAGATTTAGCCCCTTTGTATATACACATTCTATTTGAGAAAGTAATTTTCCTGTTAGATAAGCTTATCATTTTGTTGGTTTGTAATTAGAAAATTAAGGGGGTACAAAGTTTGAGAATCCATCAGAAGCAATACCAATTATCAGAAATTTTAGTAAACACTGAGAGCTGTTTTTCATCTAAACACAGAGAACTTCCATCATGCCTATTTGTATTTGTATGATCTCTAACTGTGACTTTGGTATTATATTGTTTTGCTTTCTAATCTGCACCTGTTCGTGTTTATCCATCTGGCTAAGGGTGAGGTGCTGAAATCTATGCTTCTGCCAAATATAACCAATATTTAACACATGCTTGTGCCCATATATAGGTCTCTGCTTAGTCATATTTTTCTACCATATGTCTTGCTCTTTGATTAAAAATTACTGGGTTGTTTTTTGTTTGTTTTTTTTTTTTTAGCAGATAATAGACTAACAACTTTGATAACTGTTACATGAAGAATGAGCTATCTTTCACTGAGCTTTTTGGTTTCTGCTTATCTTTCAACTTCTGTACATTCAATGAATTATCTATTTCCCCCATTTTTTTCATCTGTAACTACAATTTTTATAATTTTGAAATACATAAAATTAGAAGTGAGTTGAGACTTTTAGAACAGATAAAATTCAGTTTCATAATGATTATGGAGTGCATTCTGGACAGGAGGGAGCTAGGAAGGATAATTTAAGAGTGTTCAGGAGGCAAGAGAAGCTCTCGCTCGCTTCCCCTCTTCCCTGCTGCTCAAGTCCCTTCGTCTTTCTCCATCGTTTTGGTGTTGAGAATTCATCCGACTCCTTATGTTTACTTCAACTGTATCCATTAAGTAATAGTATTTTAATATTCCTTTCAAAGATGCAGCTTGTTCTGCTAGTCTGCTGCAGTGGGTGGTGGGACGGAGAAAGGAACAGAGAGGCCAAGACTGGCTCTGCCTCTGTAGGGGAATTTGGTCAGAGTAGCCGCTGCGATAATGGAGTAGCATGAGTATCTTGTCCGCTTTCTTAAGTGGGTGTTTTCAAAAGAAGAAAAACTCGCAATTATGGTAATACAAGCTTAAAGGTGACAGACTCTAGGTGTATACTACACCGTGTCTAGTGATCAAGTACTTCTTTCTGCCCCTAATTAGAATTTTTTTTTTTTTTTTACTGTAAACCTGACTTTATTTGGCATGGTTTTGAGCAGATTTGATCGTGAGATTAATGTGAACAGATGGTAAGGTGAGCATCACAGCAGCACTAAAATATGGACCATGGCTTGAAGGTCTGTTTTGTTCTGGTAAAGGACAATATTGGTGCTGTATAACTGTGATACAAAATGCAATGTTATGCAGATTTCTTTAGAAAAGGAAAAATCCTGTTTTGTGCAGCTGTTTGAAGTCAAATGGCTGCTGTGGAAATTAGTTTAATTTGCATAATGATTTCATAGGCTAAAATATTAGCAGTCCTATAAATGACTGAAATGTCTGTTTGTTAATGCAGAGCATTTATGCAGTTGTTACAAATGTCTGACATAATCTGTATGCAGAAATACAGACTGAGGAAATTGAGTGTGAAAATAAAACACTTCTTGGATATATCAGTGCTGTTGCTGTTATTCTAAGGAAAACATTCAGTTCCCTACATCATTTTGTGTAATTGATGATGGCAAAACAAAAACTCTTCCTATTACCACATGAATGCATTTGAAGTTGGGATTAGAATGCACTGAACTCATTTTTCTGATGGACTTCAGTGAGGATTATTCTTGCTTAAAACTGCTTTACAATTTGAGGTCTGGTAATAGCAAATGTGATTGCACTTAAAAAAAAGAAAAAAAGAAAGAAAAAGAAAAAGAAAAAAAGGGGTTTCAGAGGCGACCAGAAGTACAGACATGGCCAAATTAGTGAAAACTGAATGGATAATAGAATTAAAGAATAAATGGATGAATATGATATGCTTTTGGAAGAGCAAGCATGGCTGTTGTGAAAGGAAATCTTGCCTTTTAAATATACAGTGCTGCTTTGAGAGAATCTGTTGTTATGTGGATCCTGTTAATTAATACATTTGACTGAGAATTTCAAAAGGTGCTCACACTGGTCCTTTACCAGCGGCTATAAAGGAAACTAAATAGTTACTGTGTAAGTGGAAATGTTTACAAGGATAAATACGTCATTAAAATGCATGATGCTTTGGTCAGTGAAGGATGGTTTCTCGTGAAGTTTTCAAGACCTTTATTGAACATAGGCTTTTCAATATTTTCATAAATAATGTGGAAAAAAAAAAGTAAGCAGTCATACGAGTCAATTTGTTGTTGACTTACTAATTTATTCAGGGTAGTTAAGGTAGCATCAACAATGAAAATTTGCCAGGGGACTTTATTGAGTACCTGGCAAATAAAATGGCAAATGAAAATCTTTATGGGTAAATATAAGGTGGTGTACCTGACTGGAAAAAATAATCTTAGCTCCATATATAAAATTATGGAGTCTGAGTTAACCATTATTAGATGGTAATGAACGCCCAGGATTATGACATATAATTCTTTGAAAACTATATGCTCAACAGTAGACAGAAAAAGCAAAGCAAATGCTATGAATTCTCAGCAAAAGAACAGAAAACAAAACAGAGAATATAATTGTTAAGATTGTATAAATCCATGGTTTTCCTGCATCTTGGTAACTGCCTGCAGGTTTACGTCATATATTTCAAAAGGACATAGTAAAACATGTAAAAATGCTCATGTTGGGTTAGACCAGTTGCCAAAAGCACATTGGCATGAAGTGTGTTTCCCCCGTTCTTTCTATGAGCATCTAGGGATGCTCATATGTTAGTCAAGCTGTGTGAAGGGAGAGAGACCTCCCAGGAAATCTTCAGACTTAAGCTGTTAGCAAACTGTACCAATTAGGTGGTCTAAAGGGGTGAAAGCTTATTGTAAATGTCTGCCACGGGTTTTTAGGAGAACTCTGTTGGAAGTTAAGGGAAAGTTTGGGGAGTAGGACACTCTTTGTTGTCTACAAAACCTACAAGGACTACACGTTTTGCAAAGATTGTCACCTCTCTTGTGCATAACACAGTTGTAGGAAAGACTCAAATGTACATGGAGCACTGAAATTACATTAGGTTTGGCAGTACTGGGAAGACAGTAGTATGATTGTACAACTTAATATGATTTACATCTCATGGCAAGGAGCTTCTTTGTCACCTTTTACTGTAAACTTGATTTCTGTCACATATCTAAATTATTCAGAACTTCACAGTCTTAGGCTGTAAATCATATTGTTTCAAAACAAAGTTCACTAATGGACAAATTGTTTATTCATTAGAATTGCATCTTTTAAGAAAATTATATAATGTGCAAATCTTTATTTGTGTAACAGTTTATACCAAAACAGTAAGAGGTTCTGAAAAAACTAAACATTTTGAAAATGAAACATTCAGATTTTTGTGTCAAAACAATTTAGCTAAATTTGCTTTAAATGAGTGTAAAAACAAGTCCAAATTAAACCCATCAGCCGGTCTCCACTTTCCTGCACTCCCCAAATTACTCAGCCCTGCTAGACGCCAGACATAAGTATTCATGCTAATTTCTTCATTATGCTATTTACTATCCAAAGAAAAGAAATAATGGGTAGAAATCCTGTTTCTAATTGGTAATAGTCTGAGCTTGACATTGCTGTGGATTTTTATCTGTTAATCTGGATGCAAGACAATAAAAAGATTAATTTTAAAGTTTTCCATCTTGCCAGACAATTTCAAATTAGACCAGAATCTCTTGGTCTCTGATGACTATGTTCCTGGAATATTCAGTATGTCAAAAATACATAGTTAGCAACACAAACCTAAAATATTTTGCTGTGTCATATTTGATTCTGGGAGATAAGAGATGCATTCTGTCAATGTGACTAATGACTAATTAGACAGTCCTATAAGTGAGCAAAGTACATTTATAGTTACACACTGACAGGGACTTTTAGTACTACATATGTTAGTTTTTGAGAAACTGAAATTTAAGTTTCTCATTAGGCACATTGCACTGTAGCCTAGAAATATTTATGACGTTTTTCCAGCCTGTTGAATTTTCCGTAGCATATGAAGCAACTAAATTATGAAGAGGTGTAAAGAAATTGAACTAGAGAATAGAACATCATATATTAACTCATGGAATCTAAACTAAGTAAAGAAGATGAACCTAAAATGCATGACCAAATCATAATCAGCCATCACAACAGGGCACAAGCTATTGCTAAGGTCAAGAGGCATCAGTTAATGTAACATAAGACACTGCGTAGTTTTTAGATTCTCTTGGAGGCCTTTTCAGTGTTAAATTAGAAGAGAGATTGTTCTCCACCAACAGCCTTTTACATATTTTGCTCACTGGACATTTGCATTACTTACATAAAAATGAGCTTTTGCTGCTTTCTCAAAATACTGCCATCTCAGTAGTGCTGGGACCATAAGTTTCCTTTTTAGAAATTACATAGCAGGACTATATGGCCATGGGCAGGCCTCTGTTCCTTCAAGAAAAAAAAAAAAACCACAAACAAAACAGTATGATGCTCCTTGAATACTTTTTCATGTACTGTGTGTTTCTGAAAGATCTCTGGCAGTTCTGGAAAAAAATATCTCAGGTAACCTCCTCTCAAGAAGGGATGGCAGCCTTTGAGGTGAGCGTGGGAGGGTACTAGGTACACCCTCTTTCCCATGACTGCCAATGGATAAGTGGGAAGTTGCAGCTTCTGATGCCAGCTTTATTTTGATGCCATTAATTTACTAAGGTTTTGGCTAATGGAAGTAGTAGGGTCCACATTGTCTTTTTCTGTTTCGTCGTTTCCATAGTCTTTAATCTGTAAAAATGGTCGATTTTGGATGTACCAGTTTCACCTTGCTTTTCATCTAAATGCACATATACTATCATTACACTAAAATGAGTTTAAATTCACTAAAATTTGTAAATGTTTTCCAAACGCCTTTTTTAGCCAATGAAGCACTGTCTGTGTTTTTGCACAAGTGGTACTGAGTCACAGGGAAAAAACAAAACAGAACAAAACACCTTTTCCTAGGTTACAAGGGAGACAAATCTGAGACAGCTCTCAAACTTCACCTGGAACCCCAGCATACCTGGCACCCTCACTCATGGGCTTTAATTCTCTTGTTTCAACATTGTGACTGACAGAGGAACTATCATTGTATAAATAACCAGGTTCTTCTATCTAGCCTCTGTTTGGAAGAAACCTCAAAAGTTTTCTGTATAAATCAAAGGATTAGAGATGGATAATAATGGGAGTTAAAGCTGCTGAAACTATACCACCATGAACAGGTCATCATAGTCATTCTGTTAGGCTCACTTCTGCATGCAAGGATTATGTAAATTCAGGGTCTGTAGTGTTGAGTGTCCCTATGGTGAAGCTGAGCTTTCTCTCTAGGGAAACTAAGGACTCTCTCTAGGAAATTTCATGATAGGAACTTACTCGGGAAGAAAATAATATAGTACCATCCTTGTCACTTATTTTCACTTTATACTCAAGAAAGGTGTAACACTAGAATTAATGTAGATAAATTAAACTTGCAACACAATGGCATAATTGTAGAAAGAAACTAGAGATCATTTACTCTGCACAACTTGGCTGAAATCAATGCAGTTTATTTACTATACGTGTCTTAGTGTGCAAGTAGTATAATTTTAAATACTGAGAGTCTGATCCTTCAAATGGGATTTCTCAAAGCAGGTAGGTGAAAATTATCAAGGTTACTGTCTTTGTTTGTGAACTTCCTTACAAAGATTTTGTGTGAGGTCAACAATTTTTTTTGACCTTGCATAGTAAGTTTTGTAGCTAACATTTCATTTGGAGAAATTTCCTTGATTCTTTTGAGAATTATTAGGATGCTAAAAACCAAGCACATTTTCCCTAGTGTGATCAGTTTGAAATAAACCGGAAGAATGGCAGGTTTATTTCTGATGCATCTCAAATTTAGAGTATCAGTGAAAATGAACAATTTTGTCCCTTGGTTTTGTGGTTTTAGTGTATGAAACTAGATGTCAAGCAGACAAAGCTGCAAATGATAGAGTGCAAGCGCTTTACGTATTGATGGGGTTGTCTTTAATGTCTGGGGAGCATTAATACTTTAAACAATAATAGCAGTACTGTTTCTGTTGGAAATCAAGCAAAAAAACCCTGTTCTATTTTTGTTCCTAGGCCTTAGAAGAAATATTTGTTTGCTTTAAAACTGTTTTTTGAGACCAGTGTTGTCAAACAGTTGTTAAGAAAACAAAAGCTGTGGTGTACTTGGACATTATCATCTCTGGTCCCTGGGATATAGCTATATCAGTGATTTTTCCTGTTTGTTAATTGCAAAATAACAGCAATTTTAATTCAAAATGCTTGTTGGTAATGGTCTGACAGTCCTTTGAGGGATAGCAGATAACCTTCTGTGTTCTGCAAAGGGATTAGCAAATGCTACTCTGGGAATTAAATAATTATTTTAGTGTAAATGAGTCCAAAAGCAGCCCTTCCAAGAACCAAAATAGGTTAGAAATTTGGAAAGAAATATAAAGCTGTTGCTTTTGGCTATTAGCTCTGCTCATCAACCTAATGTTTAAACTCATAAGCTCATACATAGAGGTTTATAACATTTTGTGCAGGAAACATTATGTGAAGGACTTTTCTGAATACAGGGCACCTATGTAAGAGAGCATAACCTCATCTAAACTGCAGGAAACCAAGCTGTTGACACTTAACATCAAGAAGATTGCAAGAAAGTTTTTAAACTGAGGAGCTGTAAGAAAGCTGAAAGGTACAGAAGAGAATGTAGTTCAGGATGACATTCCTACAGTTGAAGATACTAAAATTATCCCAAGTGCAATATAGCTTAGAAGATGGGAGAGGGAGGGACATAAAACGAAAATTAAAGAGGGTGTCAAAAAAAGAAAATTCTGGAAACTGAAAAAATAAGGAAGGGAAAGTGCTAGCCTTAGGTCTGTCTGAATTTTGATGAAAGTTAAACTATACGATGCTATAATATCAGAAACAAAAACATACAGACAAGACAAAGCAAACCATGGCACTGTTGGAATAATACCATATTTTATGGAGTTTAGAAGCAAATTACCACAGTGACCAGCTCAGCGAGTAGCACAGTGGAACTCTGTCAGGAAAATGGGTTCTGTTATACAGGATTTAAAAAAAAAAAAAAAAGAAAAGCCATTGGGCATGTGATTCATCTGGCCAAATGGAGGTGTCTAAATCTAAACTTATTGTTTAGACTTCTCTTACAGTCAGTGGGGAGGAATGGTTGCTCCTGGGTGAGTAAACCACCTCATTTTGAACACAGACTTCTCAAGTAAGTTACAAAAATTGGGTCCAAAAAGTGACCATTTTCTCTCTATCTACTATAGATCATAAGGGGACTAGCTGAGATACAGACATCTCCAAACTACATGACATGAATCCTGCCTGAAACGGTGGTGAAAGTAGGCCATGCGGATTTCAAAGTTTTTCAATTAGCAGAAGAAACAACAAGAAAAACAAGTCACACAAATTGACAGGAAACACAATTATATTTATTTTGCTTTGCATGTTTTATTTTGGTTTTGGAGTTGTGTTTTGTTTGTGGGTTTGTTTTTTGGGTTTTTTTCTTTGTTTGGTTGGTTGTTTTGGGTTTTCTTTTTACGTTTATAAAGAAACCTATAAACAATTGAAGAATTTTTAAGAAACTGAAATTTTAGAGAACTAGTGTTCTTTTTTTTTTTGATTTCTTTTACAGTAAAAATCTTTGTATTCCTGCCTACAAAATGGAGGGGAAAACAGCTGAGTAGTAGTTTCTGTTCTAGATTTCTAAAGGACACCTGTGTTTGTTAGGATTTGAGGCATTTTACAGATAACGCGATCCATTTATCTACATTATTCAAAAAAATTGAAGCATTTTTAAACTGTTAGAAAACTGGAGGGAAAGTGGAGTTTCACTAGCACGAAGATGATCTTAAAAAATCAGTATATGTGCATTTTTTTCCTCTCCATACTCATTCAGTGTTTTATGGTAATATATAAGCTGGTATAAAAAAAAGACATAATGAGGTTTTAATTTAGGAATAAGTAAATCAGTGGGGTGAAAAAGAGATACAAAGTTTGAAAGAATTTGCCTCATAGAATAACTTTAGAATTGCTTCAGTAAAATCCCAAAAGAACAAGCTTTTGTTGGACAAAAGATTGTGATTGTTTTAAAATGGAATATTTCTGCATAATTTGAAATCCATGCTGTCTGAACTATTGTGTTTCAAATTAGGTTGGTATAAACAATAACAAAATGGGTAACTGTTCCACTAAAGGCACTGGGTTATTTAAATTTGCATTATCATATGTAGTGAGATGCTGTGAAAGTAGCAATGTGTAATTTATACGTGACCTAAATCCATCTGTTTTGCAGAATGACATGCCTTTTTAATTATTTTTTACTTAAAAATAATGTAATAGTCATTATAGCAAACAAATTCATTTTACTTTTTTTCTGTTCAGTGGAAAAACTGCACATCTCAGTGGGTGTTAGTTTGATTTGTTAGATCATGCTCATGTAATCATGAGCAGAGTTTTAACACCATTATTTAGTCTCTGGAAACTTTTCTAATAACTTCGAAACGAATAGGTTTATGTTTCCACTAAGTTAAATTCTGCATCTATTACCTAAAAAAAAGTGTAACCACCGAGAGCAGAGAAGTTAGCACTAATGAAAGAATGCTAAAAACAGAGGTAGAAATGTGGGTAGACGTGTGAAGTTAGCCAATAAGTTACTCAGTTCAAATGGGTTAAGGAATGTTATTCTATGGATGTGCCAACCAGATAGAATTACTTTCAACTTAAAAACAAAGAATGTAACCAACAATCACCTGATCCAAAAAGACTTCATGATCACTGTACTGTCTCTTCTGTAAATGTGAAGCACTTTTTTGATGTGATCCAATCTTTGCTTTCGATTCCCATCTGTGCAGATTCAGTGATATGTTTGATACTTCAAGCATATTCTTGGTGCGTGGTACAATCTTCTAGTGTACTCTGTCAGCTTTTCCTCTTTTTTTAGTTCCTATTTTATTGAACACTTAAATTCTGTGACTGTCAGTTTACATTTTCTTAGGCCTTCTCCATTAGGTCTGGTCGTAGGTTTCAGTGCTTTACTTGGTACCCTTCAATGATCTGTGAGCTCTCTGTCCCATTTATGGTGCTGGTCTTTCATTAATTTGATAAGGTGATGAGTAGAAGAAACTATTTTGAATCAAAGTGTTTCTCCTTGTATTTGGACTCAGAATTTTAAAATAAATGATGGGAATTCTTCAAGGAAGACGATATTTTATATTTATACACAGCCTTATTCTTGAATGAACAAGGAATGAAATGTAGCCCAAAATTTGCCAAATGAAAACGGAGATTTAGTGTAAGTTCAAAGTGTAGGGTTTAAAGAAATCATTTAAAGATGATTTCTTTTCTTTGAAGATTTGAACTTTGAAATTCTTGGAGGAATAATTGCCAATCTTATAACATTTTTTTCCACTTAAAGGACTCTTGATCAATGTGTTAGGCAATTTCTCATTTCTAAATCATTTAAGTCTTTGAGTTTTATTTTGAGAGTTTGTAGGCTAATTGCAAGCAAGTTCCAAGAAAATGCAAAGTACTATATATATCAATAACTCATGTTTTTTAATATTTTAACTTTGTCTTACTGTTGTCTATGCCTTCTGTTCTGTTATTTTCAGCAGAACATACTTATTTTACCCTTTAGAATAAACTTTGTATATTTGACTGCTAATAGGTTATCTTAATGCCTCATGAGAAAATAAAAAGGAAAAATCTCTCACAGCTTTGCTGGAAGGATGAAGCTTAGTGTTTATTTTAGCATTTTTTTCATTAATTACTATTTAAGTACCAAATGCCGATGATTCAGAGGATATAGAGGAAAGTTAAGTCAAGAATATTATGCATTTTTTTCCCTCAAAGCTGTAAAAGCGGTGACTAACATGCTTATAGATGGTAGCACAGCATCATCTCAGAGACACGTTGAGACATATTTGCCAGAGATACTTCCTACAGTTGTCCAACAGCTGTCAAACATACTCCTAATGGGAGACTTGCTTAATGCATGATAGTCTGTGTCTGCTCCATCTCCTTTTTTTTTTTTCTAAAGAACATTTATCTCCTGGTGGGTTAAGCAGACTGGGTTAATAGTATTCTGGTCTTCAGAGCAGCAGCAGTATTATGTGTTGTCCTCGGCCAGGAGTGCTGGAAGGAATATATTGGAGGTAATTCCTGAGTTCCTCAGAAAAGCCATAATCATAGCCTTCGACATGTTTTAGTACTCATATCACTCGGTGCTCTCCTCATTCAGCGAAGCTTTCTAGCTCCTCTGTTCTCCATATGGAGCATTTTGTAATAATGTGGAGCTACAGTTTTGGCCATAATGAAGCCATTTTATAACTATAACTATAACTAACTATAACTATATAACTATAACTATAGCTAATTATAACTGTAACTACTATAACTACTATAACTACTTTGTCAGTTCTTGAACATGAGAGGAGTTGTATAAAGAGCTGTGTAAGGAAGAGGTAGTCTTAGGAAAGGCGGATGCACTGAATAATTTTAAACTTGCATATGTTTGTAGATGATTGGAGCATATTTCTTTTACAACACTGTTGAAATACTGCTTCTTAGATTATTTTTACTTTTCATTGAATGGAAGATGTATCTTCTTATTTGAAGAATCCACAACCAATTTAGAAACACCAGATGAGATGAGAACTCTTCATTGATACAGAACTAGCCAATTTCTAGATGAGAACAGTAAGTGATTTGCGTGGTTGCTACAAAATGTCAATATGTTAGACTCATCAGTTATCTAATCAGTAAGTTATTGTGTATTCTGACAGTCCTCCATGAAGACAGATTTGTTTTACTTTGCATACAATAAGTTGTTTCTATAACTGTTGCTTCAAAGAATTTTGTCATCTGTGAAATAGCTTTTTCATGTAGTTCTTGCTGTATATTTCCTTACTCAAACTGCATAGAAGAGACGATTAGTAAGAGTAGTTAAAACTGAATATGTAATCAAATGATTAAATGTCTTTTAAGTTGTGGTTTCCAAAAAGAATATTTTATATCCTGCAGTTGAATGTTATAAGCCTTTTACATGCTGTAACCTGAAAAGACGTTAAAAGCAATCTGTCACAAAGATCAGTAAAATACTTACTCAACAGTATCCTTCTAATGTTGTCCTGCAGTACATTTCATCTGAACATCCATTTAGTTCTGTGGTAATGAATATAAACATGAACAAAAGAGAAAATAATTAGAATTAACCTTCAAAAAACCCCACCCTTTGTGAAATGGTATTTCAGGTTAAAAATATTTGTTATTGATCTGAGATAACAATCCTACAAGAAAAGATAGGTTTCTAATTTAAGACAGATAGAAAAAGGTAGAGGGGAGATAAAAATCTGGCAAGTAAGTATATTCAATCATATCTGTGTAAATTATTTCAGACTTGTTTATTATTGCTGTACATTGAATATCAAGAAGTACTAATGAAAGCTCTCATGAGGGGCTAATTATATTTTTTTTTTTTTTTTTTGTTAAAGCTATGCTTTTCCATAGTTTTTTAAGTTAGGGTCTCTGGAAGGTGTTGTGTACTGTAAATTTTTATTTAACTGAATTTTTATCTGTGAATATCTTTCACATTCATCTGTCATATCAGCTGTATGAGTGCTACCAAGACTAAAAAGAATCTCGGGCTTAGCAGTCCAGAGACTGACTACAGTCTGCACAGTTTATGGCTTGAAATGAAGTCTCCTGGGAAATACCTCAGAACTGACAAGTGAGGCACCAAGGAAAAAAAAATCTAAACAAGTGCAAAGGACAATGAATGAGATGTGTCATAAATGCAACCAAAGAGCAAAGAATCCTGGTGAAGAGTAAGTGACAAGTGGAGTGAAAGGCTGTTCTGAGTTAGATAAACATGGATCAAAAGCAGAGTAGAGTGACTGTAGAGGAAGGAAATAATTGGAGGAAATACTCCTGGGGAGGATGAATTCAGAGCTCTGACACAAGGGGTTTGGGAAGCCCTTTTACTCCTCTAACATAGACCTTAAGCGAAAGGACAAGTTACTAGCAGAGGTCAAAAGCCTCTTTCTTTGGAATTTTTGTTACTTGAAAGGTAAATTTGATTCGTGGTGAGGGAAGCAAATAATATATAACTTCTTAACAACTGAAGGAAAACATGAGCTGCATCAGTCATATTCTATAAGACTTTTTCAAGACCAAGCACTACAGAGCTCAGATCCTGCAAACTTTAAGAACCTGCATACATGTAAGACGGAGTCATTGAGAAGATCTTGGTGACAGTATCTGTTAATGTATGTAACAGGAAATTTCAAAACAATATACATTAAGTTCCTACATGTTAGAAAATAGGGCTTTTTTTTGAAACAGGGTCCTGTTATGGATAAATCTGTAA
This sequence comes from Podiceps cristatus, assembly GCA_000699545.1. Classification (NCBI taxonomy): domain Eukaryota; kingdom Metazoa; phylum Chordata; class Aves; order Podicipediformes; family Podicipedidae; genus Podiceps; species Podiceps cristatus. The sequence goes on along the minus strand of KL264267.1, from coordinate 27,284 downwards.
ACAGGATTAAGTAACAACAAAACAGGGTGTAAATTTGCTTTTCTTTGTTTCAAAAGAATTCTTATATGTTCATGATTTCTCTGCATATTCCTGTAAGCATGTGTTGATAGTGCAATGCTATGCAAAATTGTATTATACAACATCTAAGATGTTCATTGTTAAATTCACTTTCTGTTATTGATATAGTCTTGAGATGGTATTTAGTTTTCCTTCATTAACAGGTTTTTTTTGATTTTAAAGAGAGTTGTAAAGCCAAAGTTGTTCCTGAAAAGGCATTACTACACTATATGTAGAGACACGACCACCATTTTCATTTTCCTGGTGTAATCCAACTCTATAATGATGTGAACACAATAAGCTCTGTATGGACTAGCATGGAAATTAAATTACTGCAGAAATCTCAGGTCATAACTGTATTTAAAACTGCATTTCAGTGGGCAGGTTTTGGAACTGTAATTGCAATGGAGAGGTAATAGATTCCTTGTAGAGTTACCCCTTTCTGAAGATACTTGGTACTGCAAACTTGAATTATGATGACACTGAAATTATAACAATGTGGTGTTAACAGTATTAGGGCCAGAAAAATACAAAGCAACACTGCATGTGTTTAGTAGGTTAGTCAGCTGAATTTCCTTAGCAGTGTATGATCTACTTTTCCAAAGATGCCAAATGTGCAGCTTTACAAAGAAATTATCAGCTAATTTTATTTTAAGTAGCCTTAGGTTTTGATTTATTTTGACAAAAATATCTCAGACTGCATTTTTTTTAATGAGAAAAGATGAAACATGAATAAGAAATTGCCATAGGTTAGCCAATAAAATTAAAACTGAAATAACTCTTACCAGGACCACTGTACTGCAAAGAGTTGCCTATGTCAGTTTAACCATACACTCAAACCAAAAAGTGAATAGCCCTTTTTTTGGGGGTATAAATGTAGAGCGGAGTATTCAAACTTACACCTTTCCTTACTATTTATGACATATTCAAAATATTCCAAATTATTCACTTGTTAATGCTCCTCCCTGAGTGGCTTGATAACTGCATTATACTGGAACTATGTTCATCATTACTTGCTAATTTTGTAAATTTTATTGTTAGTTTTTGTTTAGTCATGTTTCATTTCTTCTGTGTTCATGTAATTTGTATACTGTAATTTGATTATATGACAACTCTAAGTTTCATTCTTTGACCAAAATCCTCCAGTGAGTCTCACATTATTAAGTAGACATATATTTAAACCAAAGGCAATTGTACACATCCTTGGCAAATACATTCCTCAGTTTA
>KL264267.1:15488-25964 GCA_000699545.1 Podiceps cristatus | reverse complement strand
TTCCCTACAGCTAACATATATTGCTTATCAGTCTATGGTGTGTCTAGGAAATCCCATTTCACACCTCACTTCTCACAATATTTCATAATCACACAGTCAAAAGATTTTGCATAATTGGCGAAACAAGGAAGTATTAAGTTAAACCATCTTTCACAGTGTTACTTAAATTGATGGTCAGGTTCTTTGCTCCTTTACCTTTTCTGACAATCAGCTGCTCCATTTTTACTTACTTTTGCACTGTCTTAAATATTATGGTGTTAGTATTATTTAATTTTATTTGCATTGCATATAAAGCAGATAGTTTGATAAGCATCACGATATTAAAAATAAGATATTGGGCTGATAGGTACAAAAATAGATGCACACTTCTTATATTCAGGTCAGTCTCATCATAGAGTCATAGAGTGGAAGGGACCTGACCTTTAAAGGCCATCTAGTCCAACCCCCCTGCCATGACCAGGGACATCTGCAACTAGATCAGGTTGCTCAGAGCCGCTCCATCCAGCCTGGCCTTGGATGTTTTCAGGGATGGGGCTTCTACCACCTCTCTGGGCAACCTGTGCCAGTGTTCCACCACCCTCATTGTAAAAAATTTCTTCCTTATATCTAGTCTAAATCTACCCTGTTTTAGGTTAAAACCATTACCCCTTGTCCTATTGCAACAATCTTGGTAGTCCCATGTCTACTTTGGCTTCATTTAACTCTTTGCATTCTTTCCATACAGGTTTCCACTTTCACAGTTGTATCATTAGCACAGAAGAGTCCCTTCTCTTTTGCCAAAGTTCATTTACCATTGTATGTCTTTTAAAGTTTGGAGGTTCTCAGTAAAAAATATCGTACACCTCTTCTACTTCTCATATATAACACATTTGATAAGTTTAGAGAAGCCCATCTCTCCTTTATATTTTTGTTTTCATTTTTTTTTTAAAACTATTTTTAATGCTTGACAGAGGTTCTTTTTTCCATGTTCAGCTTTTGGAAAAGCAGATCCTGATTACTGGGGTTTTGTAGGTTTTTTTTGTAAATCGTTCTGCACTACTCTTCAGTAGGTGCTAATTTATCCCATTTCAAATACAGATTTTCTAAATTGTCTAGTTCTCTGTTTTTGACATTTTGCCTTTCTTTTATTTGGATGTTTGCCATAACTGTCACCTCTTCTGCTTGAAAAGATACAATGAATTGTATTTTCAGTACATTTTTTTTTTTATTTCAGAAGTATTTTTTCAATACTACTTTTGAAAAGTAGATCTCATGTGCACCGCTACTTTGCCATTTTTGGTGATTTTTAAGACCTGGGATCTGAGAATTCATTTTAGGTGCGTTTAAAATTATAGCTTTACTTTTAATTGATGAACACTGCCTAGTCTCTCTGCCCCTCTTCTGTGGGCCTGTGGAGTTTTTCTGGACCTACTGATTACCATTTCTAAACAATTTCAGGGTTTTCCTACTGTAATTTCAAGACTGCAGCAGTGCCTCTGTGTTAATGTTGCCTGGTCTGTCACTGAACATTTGGGTTTACTATTTGATGTGTGATCATTTGCAGTGACTGTGGAAATGCTCCTATGAGCTCTGGTGTGGAGACATGAAAAGTCTTGCTGCGAATGATAAGGATGAGAAAAGCAGCAGAAATTCACCCAAAATTGTAATTGACAACCAAAATCCCTTTTCAGTTTTTAGTTTTCAGTGAATGAACTTAATTTTGAATAAAATCAAGCCAAGTGATAAAGTAATGATTGATAAGTTAGCTGATATTATATGATTTCAATGTTTTCACAGCAAATCCAACGTAAAATGTGAGCTCTTTCAAATTGAGTGCTTTCAAATAGCATATATGTTAAAATTTAAATATGTTTAATTAAAAAAACACCTCATCATGGAGGTGCTTGATTCCTGGGGCCGCTGCCCCAGCTCCCCCCCAGTTGCCCTGCTCCCTTGCTGGGAGCAGTGGGAAGAACCCTGGCTCAAGGCTGTTCCCTGGGGAACTCCCACACCATGCCCTTACATTTTTTTCCTTTCTAAAATTTAATCCTAGAGTGTGTTTTATTTGTATCTAAAACAAGAATTATGTTAGTTTTCTTAGTTTGGCACAACTTGCAATTTAACTATGTAAAGTAAATTGGCAAACAGTAAAATAATGAGACAAAATATGATTTTTAAGCCAATGAGTATACATTAATAAATCTGAAATAAGAAGTAGTGCTCACTCTACAGTGGAAAAATTTTAGATGTGATTCAGAGGCCTGTTTCAGATAGTTCTGTGCTTCCAAAAACCTTTATCAATCATTTCTGTAAGTGAGCCTGTAAATTGGTGTGTAAATGAAGTGTTGTATCTGTTCTCTCCCTTGTTTTCTTTTCTACCCTGAACCAGTCCCCTGCAAGGCAGATTCATTTGTTGTTTAGTTGGAACGGAATGACTGCAATTCCACAAACAAATTGGGCCTCAGTTAGGTGCACTTTGTCATAAATAATCTCTGAGGAGATTGGATTTCTCTCCTTGCTGATGTACTTCAGCTGTACGTTAAACTCATACCTTCTTAAAGGCACTGAGTTATGGCTCAGCTGAATGTTCACTGAGCAGCGTGCACCTGTCCTTGTTCTCCTGTGTTGTAGCCATCTCTACTTCCCTAAAGCATATTCAGGGAAGTTTATAGTAAGAGAAACTACTAGTCCATTTTCTAGGATTTTTTTTTTTGTTCTTTGTCCCAATTTTTTTCTTATTCAGCTCCATGATACACACCTCTTTCGGCACATATTTCTTCATGATCTGGAGAAAAAAGCCATTTCATAGATTGGTTAAGGGCATTTTCCATGGTCAGGTCATCTAAAACTCATATTTCACGTTCAGCAGTAGGCCACTTTGAAATTTAACAGCATGTCTTTATCAGCTACAGGAAATGTCCTTTACATTTTCATTCATAAATTTTACAGTTCTTTTACTTTGTTATAGAAGTTTGCTTTCCATTTCAGTGTACCGTTTTCCTTTTTTTTTTTCTTTCTTTTTCTCAGAAGCAAACTGAAAGTGCTTGGCTCTGTGGTTGAGATGGCTGGGGTGCGGGCAGTGTGATAATGTAATCTCTGCCTCTTCCCAAGCTACCTTCTGCAGGTTGTGTAATGAGTTGAGCAACATCTGTAAAAGTATGATATTTTTGCTGTAGCCATTCCCACGCATGGCCAATCACACTGAGCCGCTGGAACTATACTTCGTTTAGATGGGATTACATAACCATCCCAATGATAAAAATTGAACTGAATGATTCCCACAATGTAGCAAGCTTTAAATCTTTACATATAAATAGGGGATTGTGCACATTTGATAGATGGCATGTTCATATTTTGAGTATCTTTGCGTTTCCTCTATTTCTGATCTGAAAAAAATAAAAAACAATATATAGAATGATAGCAGGGAATAGTATACTGACTGATTCTTATGTAAAATACTAAAGTAACAGAATAGTAGAATCACTTATTGATGAACGAGCTAATTGTTGATGCATACAATGTGTATGGGGCTAATTTAGAAGACTAATGAGATACAATTTCTCTTTGTCTCAAATCTGATCAGGTGTGTGATGTGTTGTTGAAGAGATGCAAGTGTGGGCTTTTAATTGACAATATCATCTCTTCACTGCAGAACATCATTTAGGAAAAAAAATAACCAAGAAAGCCTTTAATATAAATCCAGTTGATGGGCTGAGGCTGAGTACCAGATGTTACAGGCAGAGTGGCAGATAGTCAGATGAAATGGTACTTTTCCCACATTAGTCAGCAATCAGTCATTATATATCAGCTGCACCTAGTTTATAATATAGTATTTCAGTCAGTAGTGAAATTCTGTCATGCATCACCTATGAACATGTAAACATGGGTGCAAGAGTGGACAAATGTTTTCATCACTACAAGCAGTATGAATGTACTGCAAATGAGCTAAAAAGCCCAGTATATATAATATTTTTCCTTTCTTTTTCCATGTTGCACTTTATATAGCTCAGGTTGCATTTCTGATATAAACCACCTCACCAGCTGTGTCAGGCTGCACATGGGTGTGAGTAAGTAGAATTGGATGTAAGTGCATATACTTGTCAGAATGAATCAGCTGTCTGGTTTGTATGTAGGCTGGAGGTAGATATTAACAGAAGAGCAGCTTGGAGGCAAAGAAGAAGAGGCCTTTGATGGAAGAGCTTAACAAAAGGGATTTGAAGGATATGTGGCCAATCTGTGGTGGATTGGATGGGGAGGAATTGGGCACAGTAAAGTAGGTTAGATGTGGTGCTTTCAAAAATTTTAGGACAGTGCTATAAATTTAAATTTTGAAATGGCAGCAGAGAGACTTACCAGACAGAGTCAAAGCCATGTGGTTTGACAGCAATGTTGTTGCACAAGAATTGTTGCTGTGACGGAAAGGATTGCTAAGAAAATAACTTGGTGACATAACAAGACCCTACTAATAGAAGAGATGAGTTGCTGAGTGTCAGTGCTTGCTGAAATGTGGATGGAAATAAAATGACAGGTACTAGAAAGATATTTTGGATAACTGATGAGGGGATAGAGCAGAAGGAAGAAGGAAAAAAAAATACAGCCTATAGTCTTGAAAGGTTAAGAGAATAATAGTCGTAATAGTGATGGAAAAAGGGGTAGAAAGTGTTTGAAAACGAAGATGGGAGAGTCATCTGTTTAAAGTGACAGCAACATGCCTAAGAGATATTAGCCAGGCATAGGAGATAAGTTGGTGCGACAGGTAGGTTTTTTGAGTCATCAGTAGATAGCTTTATAAGCTGTGTGAGAGGAGGAAAGTGTTCACATTCACTGCAAAATTAGAACAGGGGTTGAGGACCAAGCTCTGCTTTATCATCATTCTATCAGAAGAAAAAATATCTTTTGTAGCAGAGTACCAATAACTTTTCAGTATTTATGGCTCCCTTACTAAAGCTTGTGTCTTCCTGTTTGAAACATAAGAGGAAACAGGTGGGAATTTCTTTTTTATCTAACTGAAGTCTGCACACAGTTCTATTTCTTCAGTGGTAGTGTAAGAAATGTTGTAAATAAAGTTTCTTTCTTCCTAACTGAAGTAAGAATGGCTTTTAAAACTGTTCTTATTACATGTTTGAATTGATCCAGAGATCCACAAAATATAAAATAATTGAATTATTCCTGAAAAGTGGACTTAAAATAATGATGGGTTCCAGTCAGGTGCTCTAGTGTAATTGGCAAGCAGCCGTCCATTTGGCGCACAGTGTGATGTTAAATTTAAACAGAAAATATGGAATCCAAGGTAGAGGATTTCAGAGAAATTGTGTAGTGGATTTTTCATAGGCTCACTAAATGCTCCACAGTACATATTATTAATTAGGTAAATATGTTACATAGAGAAAAATCTTTCTATTATTGTGAAAGAAAGCAGCATGGTTTTAAAAAAATCCACTGTGAACTTCTTAAAAGGGTTTGCTGTGTTATTCATGTAGTACAAAAAGGGGTTTTTTTCCTACTTCAATTGTACTTTGCAGACATTATTTTAATTTTATTAATATTGCTACCTTGCAAAATTGTTATATGTGGTTAGGGCTAATCTTTCTGTAGATTAACAAGAAACCAGAAGTTTGTTCTGAACATTATATGCTCCTGTTTTCTTCATGTAGCCTATGATTTTTATGGTGCGTACCGAAGGTAACAACAATTACTTTGTACTGAATATTGTAGATACTAAATATCCATGTTATTTAGTTATCAAACTTGTTTTCTTAGGTGCATAATTTTAAAATGTATTTTAATATACAGTAAAGGTCTTTGAGTCTTCTGTGAGATGGGCAAAATGCTCTGGAGGAGTAGGGATTGAGATCAGCAAGTTCTGAGTGTTGGTTTTCCTTTCTCCCTTTGTATTGTTATAAAGCTCCATAGACAACTAATATTTTGCTTCTGTTTCTTCACCTGTACAATATGGGTAGTGACAGCTGACTAAGAGCAACTTAATAGGCCTTTGAGTCAATTGATGCGAAAAGCTTACTTTTCTCAGATAGGTTCACGTTAGTGTATTTTATTCAGATTTCATGAGGTTAAAAGAAGGACAGTGGCATTCTCATTTCTCCTACTGTGATATGGGACTCTGGTGTGGTTGGTGCTCTTTGTTATCATGTTTATTTCTTTTGGAAAGTACCTGGAAACAGCTAAATATCTTATTTTCAGGAAAAAAAAGAAAAAAGAACTGGAATCACTTCTTGCAGTTACAGTCATTTAATGAGTGAAAAAAGACGACTGTATTATGAGTCAAACTATAAGATACATTATTTAATTTATTCACATTAAAACTCTGAAAATTCTTTTGTTGGTGCTCATCGTGCCATCACTGCAAGAACGCAATATTTTTCCCTCAAATTGCCTGGTTGTCTTGCAAGAATTTGCTGAAAGTTCTCAGTCCTCTTGAGAAGAACAAGTAGCTTCAGCAATTATGCTTTACTTGCTCTGATAATGTTTCTTCCTCCATAGTAGACCAAGATTACTCTGCCTGCATTTCTTTACCTCTGTCACATGAAATGAACATGATGTAAATATTGCCCTGTTAAGGACCGGGTTTTTCTGATCTAATGTAATTTTTTTGTGTTTCTATGTGATATCCGCTCATCTTTTCCTGCCACTATTCTAGAATGCAATTCATACCTGTGTCTCCTTCTGTGCTTTAGAGAATGTCTGTGTAAACTGTATATTCAGTAATATTTTAATCCCGTTCTCTTAAAATTTTACTTTTTGCTATAAACTCCTTGAACGCAAAGATCTTTAGGAGATTAATGACCAACTATCCCAAAAGGAGCAACACGTTACAAGGAGATTTACTTCTGATTGAGTTTCTTGGTTCCTACCCATATAATGTTGTATTGATGGAAGTTTAGGTTTATTGGAACATTCTACAAATGTAAACTTCTAGATGTACAGGTAAGATGTGGAGTTCAAATATCAAGCAAAACGAATATATGCAAAATTTAATTATGAAGTTTTTTAGAGTGATTTCTTTAGAATTGTATTTTCTATGTACCATGGACTATAACTTCCATGTTGGCTGGCCACCCTAACTTTCTTCTATGTAGTTCTCCGCCCGTTTTATATTAGGTGAGTTCAGACATCTTTTCAAAGCACCTGTGCTTTCCCTATCATTTTAGTTTTTCTATTCTTTCCTAGGCTCCTATAGAGTGTTGAAATAAATAGCAACTTAATAGATGAAAGCTGCATATTGTGTAGATATATTTTATTATGGAGATTCAATATTCTAATAATTTTATGAGAATATGAAGAGTACAGACGTGATCCTTTAAGCAATAGTGTTATTTTAATGCTAGGATTTTTCTTCTCAATGCAGCCAAGTTAAGACATATGGAAATAGTAGCAATAATTTTTTGATCTCTCACACTGAATATATGCTAGTGAATAGGCTTATGTTGACATTAATAGCATTCCCATATTTATTTATTGGCAAGAATACATTCTTGAACTGTAATGCAGTGTATTACATTATATTTTAGGCATGTTTATGTTGTATAAACAATGTCCTTTACATAGTGATCTGCATTCTTTACATTAATACAAATTTAAACTCGGATTTTTGAAATTTTTTTAATGTCCACAGTGGGACCACAATTATGGAAACCTCATCATTGATCTAGTTTCATAAACCCACTTACAAAAGCAGTCAGTCCTGGACAGTTTCCACTGAGAAATCCCCATTATGAAGGCTTCTCACTCAACCAAACCTCTAGTAACCAAACCTCTCAATACACTGACCTTTTCTCATCAGCTAAACTCAGCATCAGCACTGAATGTGCTTCAGCTGCTCAGCCTCTTGGAGCCAACTTGCTGTATAACACAGACCTGTCACAACAGTCGTGGCATATTTTACTGGGCATGGCAAGTGAGAATTTCTGCAATTATATATTTGTACGGAGATTTAATTTACAGATATGTCTTTGAATTAAAGCTTATGCTCTCACTTCGCCATTTAAAGCCATTATGCCTATTTCTGAATTAGGCACCTAATCTGTTTACATTATTCAAATGTGCTGAATGTTATTAAGAACCTTTTGCTCATTTCCCTTAGTTACTGTGAAACTTTACGCAGGGTCATAATTATTAGACTTCTACAAGCAAAGTAGAAATTGATCTATGAGGCCTCTTAATAGCATGTTGAAAATTTATCTCCATTGAGTCCCATGGTACTGTATATTTATCTAAAGTAATCTCCTGGATCCCATAATTATAAAGCTTAAAGATTGCACCAATAATATATTTATGTTAGGAACATCTCTATTCAGCTTTCTGACTGACCCTCCACATATGGCTACTTATCTAATTCCACCCTCTATGGGAGACCAATTTGGCTTACTTAATTTTTTCATCTAGAGCTCTTACAGTTGATCGCATGTGGTTTCTGCTTCTAACAAAGTATTATATCATGTGAATTTCATGCATGCACAGTTAATTGAATTCATGTCTTTTGAGGACATTGTTAAAGTCATTATTAAACAGAAAACAAGAGAAGAAAATATATTTTATATTTGTGCCTATACTTACATGGATTTCTGAATTTATTTTTATAAACCTTAAGATTTAAATGATGTCACATACTGGAATAGCTATTGCAGAAGTAATATGTATTTTTATACAGAAATATCTTTAACAATTCGAGATTTTTATCTTGAATTTTCATAGACATTTTTCCTTTTCAATAACTTAGTTTCCTTTTTGCATGTTGGAAAACATGACCTGAATTTAAAGTATACATTTCAAGGCAGAAAAAAAAAAAAAAGCGAGATGCTTGTTTCTTGTCTGTGTTTTTATCACTTAGTTCTTTTAAGAACAGGAGTGAACTCCTTTACAGGCTTTATAAGTAGGTTGAGTGTTCTCTGCTGAGTGGGTTTTATTAGTATTTTTAACAGCCTCAACAGTTACTAGAAATGTTTTAATGCCATAGAACAGTGATTGCTTGTTAGACTCCTATAGTTCCTATGAAACAAGTTGTAAAATGATCTGGATTACTCAGAAAAATTATGAGTGTATAGGCAGGGTCTAACATTTCTTTGCCTGCAGTCTTTCTGTTTTTGATAGAATTAACAGTCTGATTTTTAATGTCTAAATTATGCCAATGAAGAATGTGATAGTAATGTAGCACAAGGCAACATCTTATTAGGAACATTCGCTAGCATTTCAGTTTCTACAAATTATTTTTTGCTGAGTACTCCCTTATAAAGTGTATGTCTTCTGGCTCTCCATGCTGCTTGGCAGTGTGTGAGGAGGTGCTTCCCTCAACATCCATGTAAGGGTCAAATACATTTCACTTGATAATATATGTGATTGTACTGCTTAAAGACAGAAGCAACTATGCTTCAATAGCTATATAGGAAGCCTGGGATACATAAGCAAGTGAAGCATATAAAGTAGTTGGTGTGAATAATCCCCGAGTAACTTGAAATAATTAGTTTCCAAAGGTCAAGCCTTTAATATGTTACCACCTTCAATTAAAAGTATTTCGAGTACATGCTGGTGGGTTGAAACAGCTGGTAACACAGCATTCTATTGTTTTCAAAGATAAAATATAGCAGCTCATGATTCTCTAAGTATTGAGTGAATCCACCAGTCCTTCATGTGTATTTTCTTTTGCAGTGTGCACTAGCAGAAACGTAGTCTGTATCTGAAGAGACAAGTGAGATGTATGTCTCTGATTTTCAGGATTCTGCTGGAAATCAATTGCTGCTGATTCTTATCTGTCAGCTTGCCCTTGGCTCTCTCAAGGAGGTCCCAAATGATCCATCAGGACAATCCATCACAGGAGTGTTAGTGGTGGTTGTCATTGTTAACCTGTGGTGCTCTGGTGACACAAATAGCCCACAGCTTGTAGATAATCTCAGTGAGGCAGATAAGGACAACCTCCACTTCATGAGATTTAAAGCTTCCAGAAGCACATACAGCCTGGAAAAAAGCTGTCAATTAGTTGGGACTGCTTTGACTAATAGTAGGGAGTGGGGTAATTGGATGATTTGTATGGATTTAATGAAAATGGAACAAATCACTGAAGTAGAATGGCAGGTTGGTATGAAATTCTCAACACTGAATATGATTAAAAGAGGAAAATTGATAAAAATATTAAAAAACTCAAACATTTGTTTTGCAGTTTATTGAGTTGTAGCTTATGCTACGACCTCAAACCTTGCTTGAATTTGGTCAGAGAGAGCATATCCAGTATAATTCTTAACATATGCATAAATGTAAGCAGGTGGGGAATCCCATTAAAAGCAAATACTATTGTGTTGATTAAAAATCAAAGGAGGCCACTTCAGCAGTCCAAAGGGAACCCCATGGGGCTGGGCAAGTTGGTAGCCGTGAGGCACAAGACCGAGTTGCAGCCAGCCCCTGGCAAGAGCAGAGGAGGGGGGATGCCACAAGGCTTCCCACAGCTGTGGGACCCAGGGAGACACAGCTGCACTCCATCAGAGCTGGCAG
>KL264267.1:0-15471 GCA_000699545.1 Podiceps cristatus | reverse complement strand
GCACGTGGTTCCAACTGGGGCACTGATGCTTGTTTTTGGATTTTAACAAAATTAATGTTTTAGTTAGTAGCTAAATAATTCTGACATATCTATTCGTTACCCGGTTGAATATGTATTTGTGACCAAAGTAGTGTAAGACAATCAGCCAGGTTTGCTTTATAAAGAGGAAGGACTCGCCCAAAGAGCAACTTGTCCCATCCTGGAATAGATATCTAAGGCTGATGGTTTTTAACCACCTCCCATGTACTATTTTTCCCATTTCAGTTATCAAGAAGAAAGCCATGCTTGGCTGCAAAAAGAGCTGGCTTTCAGTCACAAGAAGCTCTTCAGTCCAGGCAAACCCATGATAAACTATGATATCGGTGTTCTCCTGCTGTTTCAGTTACTTGTATTTGACATTTGACAACAAAATAATCTCTTAAGTATGCATTGCATGGATGTTGTACAATTAGTTTAAAAAAATAATTCAGAAAATTATTTTTCTGTATTCATATATATTTTAAATACTTATTTAAAAGTAAGAATGTAAAAAGATATTTTGTAGTCTTCGATATACATTCTGTCTCTATACATGACAGCTACCTAGAAAATGAAATGAAAACAGACATGTCTAATCTTGCATCCACATCTCATACAGCCAAAAAAAGGAGGTTTATTTCCTGTTCCACACACCTTGGCCAGCCAAGCTTGACAGTTTTCAGGCATTTGTGTGTAGCACTCTAACTCCCAAATGAAATTATTTAATTAGATATTTGTCCTTATTCTTGGGATGAGATGTGTGTCTGAAGTTTAGCTGAGTAGAGATACAGTGTTTTGTAAAATTCTTCTAAGATGTTGAAGGAAAACATTTCTATTTCATTTTCAAAAGGGAGTTAGTTTTCAAGTTTTGATATCTATGTGAGTGTTGATGGAAGCCCCTCTATTGTTTCTCAAAATTTAGGAAGTACATATAAAGTATATAAGCCTTACAGCCTCAACAGATCTGCATTTCTCTCATGAGGAATAAATTTATTTTCTTGAAGTACTTTGACAGTTATATGGATTGAATGTAAATGGATGTACATATAAGCTTTCCTCTCTCTGCTGAGTAATTAAAGCATATGACAGAATATTGGATTTTTAAAAATTCTTTATTAAAATAGAGAAGCGACAGAACACTGACAAATGTTTGCTCTTGGACATTTATTTCATTAAGAGATAAAATTATGAAGACCATAACTTTGAGAATACTTGGTTTGCTTACATAGTAAATAACACCTGAATATAGATAAAGTAAAAAAAACCAAAACACACATTCCCCCCTCGCAAGCCCCCCCAAAACAGCTGCAGATGCTGGTATATGATTTTCATCATTATTTAATTTTTACAAATCTTTTAGAATGAAATTGAATTGACTATGAATTATTTCTCTCCTCTTTTTTTTTTTTTTTTTTTTTTCCTAGCAATATTGGCTACAACCTGAGCCCTCAAACAAAATGCAGTTTGTTATTGATTTTATTTTGTTATTCTATTTGAAAATCTGGAGATAGAACGTGTCAACAACATGTTCCTGCTACATCCAAACTATTTTTTCTTAAGATATTGTCAAATTGAATCAAGAGAAGACTTGTACGTTCATGGAATAGATCCAGATTAGTTTTTCTGGCGCTACGGTAAATTTGTGAGGAAATGTTTTCATCAATTTAATACTTTGAAATGCTCTGCACATTTATCCATCTTATTGCTCTGAATCAATTACAGAAATTACATAATTAATGTGCAAGAAACATTTAATAAGTATCTTTTTTAGTTTTGACTTGCTTTACTTGCCTTTCAAATGCAATTTCTGTACACCTGTTTACCAGTATTATGAAGACTTGATATATAAACAATAACAGCAGAAGATTGGTCTCTATTAACTAAACAATATATTTTTCTCTATATAAATATCAAAACAGGAAACTGCATTACTTGACTCCATATGTAGTGTCAAATTTCTTACATTGTTCAGTATCAGATGTTTAAATTAAGCATTTTGAAGTTGAATGATCTCTCTTCTGAGTAACTTTTTTCCTATAGACCTTTTTTTTTTAATTTGAGATGTTCTTTGCTTACAGTGTTCACCTCCATTAATGTAGAATATGTGTAATAAATAAAATTGTATTGGGCAGAAAAGACATAGTTAAGACATACTTTAATGGATTTTTTTTATATCAGGTGTATTGTAAGTTGTCTGTTCACAAATCACAATTCTGTCTCTTTTATTTCGAGAGCTGTTATACATCAACTAATAAAACTAGGATTATTTTTCTGTCTTCAGAGTTAAATTTCAGGAGGATAGTAGATAAGACATTAATAAACACTAATTTTTGCTTATGATCTTCCAAAGCTGATAGTGCTGAGATTTTCAGAATTTATCTTTTGAACCAGTCTTTTCCTGGGGAGGGCCTTCTAATGGATAGAACAGCCAGTAAGAAAATGTAGTTATCTAGGTTTGATTACCAGTATGTTGGAGCTGTGAGGCATATCTGGTACCCATGTTCTAAAAACTTAAGACACAAGAGTAGTAGTTATAGAAAATATGGTTGAGGCAGTTTAGTTGCAAAAGAAGGTGGATTTCAGAAGTCTGAATGAATTGTGTCAGAATTCTAGGAGTGGGGAAGGAATACTCATTAGCAGATGAAAAGAAATAAGAAAAAATTACAAGTATTTTGTGAGCAAAGTTGAAGTCTGATATAATGAGGGTGATCTGACAAGAAGAAAATATACAACCTAATATATCTGTTATTTAGGAAGATTTGCCTTCTTTTGATGGCCAGTTAGGAAGAAAATATTTTTTAAACTAATTCTCATATTTAGATGACATTTCAGTCAAAAATAGTGACAGTGGAACTAATGGTTACTCTTAAAACAGAATGTTTAAATGATTCTAACTTCTATTGGTTTTCCAGGAGTTTTTTAAATGTATGAAAGAAGTACAAAGACAGAAGGCATTATATTTAATATCGAAAAATGATCATGCTATGTCAAATTACAGGTTCATAAAGATATTATTGGATGAGGTCTTTAAAAATACAAACTGAGTACTTGAATTCTTATTTGGGTTTATTTATTTGTGTTATTTGAAACAGGTACCAGTTTCATATTAACATTAAGCCTGCATCAAGTGAAATGAGACTAAGTAAAACTTGCCCTCTTAGGGTCCATATATAGCAACACGAACACATTTTCACTGTTGATACCCTCTCTAGCTAGGCTGTGCTTTCCCATCCTGCAGTCCAACATTCTTTTTGATGAGTAGATCACCAACAGTTCTCAAAAATTGCTAAGAGGCTTTTTCAGCCTTTAGTTTATTAAATAGAAGACAGATGTATTTGAAAATCTTAAAGGCTACTCATTAAGAGTTGTATAGCTCAATCATTGGAGAACTGGCATTATTCCAGGATTATGGGGAAGAAGCAGGTGTAGACTGTAAATGACATAAATCAAACAGATAAAACAAAGATAATTAAAAAAAATATTTCATTTAAATGGACAAGTTGGTTTCTTTAAGCCTTAGAAAATTTTGAAAGAAAAATGTGGACTTAAAATTGCAGCATTCAGCTTTCTGACATTTTCTGTTCACACATGTTCTTTAGTGCATAACACTAATTTTATTTTATTGTAGAGTATATAAACTGAGGCATAGCCCCTAGTAGTAAGGCAATGAATGTTTAAAGCATTTATGCATAAAGCTACCTCAAAGGATAATTAGATGATTATAAGGGTACTTGCTCTGAGGTAGCTAATTTAAAAAAATCTATTGCTCCCTAGCTTAATTATTTGAGTAATGATAACGTATGAGCAACCTCCAAATTTCAGTTACAGACAGTTACAATTTAAAAAAACAAACAAACAACAACAACAAACAAACAAAAAAACCCCAATAGTAAGTGTGAAATTTGGGATTTCCTCATGAAGTCCATCACGGTGAAGCATTACTAAATTTTGACTTTAATAATTTTCTTATGTATTTTTTTTACTCTATAATCTTAGAAATTCTATAACCAGCTAATGAGGGCTTTATAAATGACCCTCGGCTCCCATGTTATACGTGAATGCCAGAGTATTCTGATGTGTTGTATGGAAGTTTCACGTGCAACTGCTCACCATTATTTCAGAGGTGCCAGACATCAATGCATCAGTTTCCATTGCCAATTCCTGCTACAACTTGTGTAGTTGTGAATGCTGCTCTAATTTATGTCTTTAACTAGCCAATCTATTGCTACCTCAGTGTTTCAAAAATACTGGGATGCATGCTGTTGTTGCAAATTGCTATTTTGTTCTGTCATGTCCCCTTTAGTTATAACAAAATGAAAAAAAGAATTTTTTGTTTAGTTTTCTAAAGCTGAAGCTGAAGTCATTTGTAAACAGTTCTTCAGATTATAAACACTTTACTGACATCTTGTCACTCAGATATACAGGAAAGAGGAAGAGGAAAAATAAGTTTTCATGTTTTTTGTACCAGGAGACTATACCTGACAGCTTTGACAGTTTTGCCTTCTATAAATTAATTAGTAGAATTTCAGGTTGCCAATGTACTTCACTTAGTTGTTTACTAGGACATGTCTGGTGATGCCATAATTTCACTACTTATTAGAGATTTCTCACAATTTTAAAAACAGACTGTACAAATATATTATTCTTTTCCCATTTCCTCTGTAACAAATGAAATCAGAGAAGAACAAACCACACTTTTATGATATCAGAGCATGTCTTCCCTGTCTAGTCCAAAACTAGAAAAAAATTAGATAGCACTTCGGGAGAAGTATTTTTAAATTTCTGCTGATTAACTGTTTAAATCACAGTAAAAGAAAAAAGAACAGAACAGAAATTCCTTTTTTTTCCTTCCCCTTGAAATCAGTATCAGTCTGCTGGTTCACTTTATAAAGAAATGTTAACAGTTTATAGAGAAATGTGGATGTTCCGTCTTTCCATTTTGTGATTGGAGATATTGATGGTAAAACTCTCATTGATGTCAGTAAAGGATGTGTTATTAATGTGTGGAAAATATATTAGAATGCTTTTTATTCAGGAAATTTTGAAGAGCAAGAGAAGCACCGACATTGATGTATAAGAGTATATATTACCTAACTTGATGTGATGAGTGATAACCACTTTGTAAAGCTTATATTCTTATATTCTCAAAAATGATGTTAGCTGTATGAGCCTAGAAAAGTGATTAAATCTTTTTTCCTTTTCCAATGATTTCCAAAGTCATATATTGTATATATTGGTGAAAAGAACTTTATTAAAATCTCGGTATCTGCATTTATATTTATAGTGTTAGAAACATAACATTGCAACCTGCAAGTTATGAAGGATAAAAAAGTCATGTTTAAATAGAGAAGCTAAATTACTCCTTCCAAGAGCCAATAAAACTGAAAAGCATTCATTATAAAAGTAATAAAAACTTATGAGTCTCATTTTATTAAAACTACTATCCAGTTTCCTGATGGAGCTGGATTACTTAGAGGATAAACCAGTGACATTTTACGTCTTGCAATGGGGTTTATGTCTAAGGTGAGATCTGCTGAAGTTAGATCAATGGTTTTAATGTGAATCCTAATGGGTGGGGGTTTATGTCATAAGATTGTGACTCCCAGTTTACCGTGAGCACCTTCTTTTCATAACATCATTTTGCCTCTATTTGTATTGGCACAGGATTACTTTTCTCTCTTGATTAATGAATGAGAAAGCAGTAGCTTTTTGGAAGTAATATATTAGCACTTTGTTTACTAAATCTCTGGGTCACATGTAATGCAATTCATATTTGATATCCATTTTACTTCTTAATCCATTCTAGATATTTTTTTGTTTATACTGTATCAATCTTTCAAAAATTACCACCAAGGCTAGTTCAAGTTTAACATAAGGGATTTTAATATTAATAAAAATGGTAGTTTCCAAACACATTTTTACTGACACCATTTTTTATCTTTAACAGATAAATGTCAGGTCAAATTAAAAAAGGTGAAACTGGTTGCAAATTTGAAAATATTTTGTATATTTCAAATCTACATCAGTATTTGTCCATGTGTAATGAAGTACATTATATCATCACAGTAATTGATAAGTAGAGCAGTGGTGTGTCTAGTCATTAATATGACTAGCTGAACTAATCCATTGAATATTTTTAACCCTTTGAGTATCCATATGGCTTGACTGAGCTATAATTAAGTTATAATGACAGACAAGGAAAGAAAGCAATCAAAGCGTAGCAATGGGTAGGAGGAGACTGATTTAAATGGAACAGATAATGAAAAAGGAACCAACCACTGTGTACAAACAGCCCTATATTGGTATGAACAGAAGAAAAATGCGGTCCAGAGGAAACCCTTTTTCTTACTTTCAAAGAGAGAAAAGCAGAGAAAGTTAAGAACAAAAGTGTGTATCTTCCAACACTAGTAAAAGTTATTTCCCATGTCAATGATTGGACATCTACCGCTTAAATAGTCAGAAGTCTTCCCTTTAAGGCATTCAAGTAATGTCATTGAAAGCTGCACATTTTAAAATATTTTGGTGTATATAAAGTGACCAAAACAAAAAAGCTATTTAAGAAAAAATGCAAAATTATTTTTGATCTGCTAGTTTACCACTTAACATGAAAAGCAGAAAGTGTCCATTTTCCCAATGAGCAGAACTGCATCACCAGTTGTGGTGCATTGGGACCTTATTCTTTGATTTTTGTATTTATGGCTGCAAAGCTTACAACAAGCACATTCCTTTAAAGATCCTTATTATCTATAAGGAGCAATATAGGAACAAAAAGCCAAAGAAAACTGTGTCACAAATTGTGCAACAATTACACAGGAACTGGAAGCTTGAACTATTAATTTGCCTAGATTGAACTGCTTTTCTGTTCATTACGAAATTTAGCAAATAACTGGATATGTTCTACATGCTGTTTTTGAACAAAATTGCTTTTCTTTCAACATGATGTAAACAAGCAAACATAAAACAGAACTGTCATTTAAAATCAATTAAATAATGGATTTAATAATGTAAAGGTGCATTTTCATGTGATGAAAGGTGAGGAAAATTTGATCAAAAATTTGGTAAATTGTTGAGTCGATTATCATTAATTAGTATAATATTTATTTTCGGTTGTCAGAAGATCTTAAAAACTGTCTGCCGTGTCTTTTAACATTTATAGAAACTTAATGTTGTCATGAAATTAGTCAGTTGGTTTTCTGTCAGCCCAATATGAAAAAGATGAACAGTGGCAGCCATCAGATGAAATACAGTCAGGGTTCCAAATTGCATCGGATATTCCATAGGTAATAATAGGATTTCAGTTCCTCCTGTCTGTATCACTTAAAATCACAGTAAATAAGCTCAAACAGACAATTATAATGAATATGTGCATCACAGTAACTGTAAAGAGTAAAACTTTGAATTATTTACCCAGGTAAGTTTAAAAATGTTCTAATAACCATATCACAAATACTAAATACTGATTTGTTTTAACAAGTACTGGCTAGGAAAATAACCTCTTTCAGATAAAAGAAAATTTGTTTAGAACATTTCAGTACACAAATACTCATGGTTCATTAAACAGAAAAGGAAGCTATCTAAAATTTATCAGCTGTACCTATTGAACCTCGAAAAATTTGTGACTAAAGTGTTCTCTTAGATTTCATTTCCTAATGTGGATCATTAGCTGCTTCAACATGAAATCAATGATTATATTTAGTGTTATGTGAAATTCTCTACTATTCTCATTAGCTGATATTCCAAATTTGAGTCGCTTATTGGAACACATAGCTTTATGACTACAGTTAACTTCCTTTAGTAAATTGAGCATGACATTGTGAATATGTTAAAATATAGTTTATTAGATGTTAAAAGCAAAATAAGTATTGCTTTTAGTTTATGCTATTACTTCTATATGATTTCATATATATAGATTATTATTGTCATATAAAACAGCACAGAAACTCAAGAAAATGGGAAAGATAACCTTATCACATTGTTTTAAAGTTTCTGTATATGTGAGAAAAAAACCTGGGAAATCATTTTAAGAGTGTTATTTGTGAAGTGAGAATTTTGTAACAATGTTTTCAAGAGAGCAATGATTATGGAGATAATTCAGTATAAAAGTATCCTTTTCTGAAAATTAAGGAGCTTTAAGGTGAGTCAGATTGTACTCTCAAATTTCTGTCCTCCTTGTTTATTGGGTATATGCTGCTAAGGGCAAAAAGCCAGCATAATTTAAAGAGATGTACACAATTATATGTTAAAAAGGACAGTGTAGTGACTTTTGACTTAGTACTTGATGTGTTTTCTTGAGGATCGAAAGGTTAAAACAGTTTGGCATGAAGTGAAATAGCCTGAAAACAATGGATAAGATTCAAAAATCATATTGAGCGGTTTGGGCTACGAGGTCTGGAATCAATTGTTGGCTAAAGAATGTCAATAAAAATAGTGACAGGGCCACATATAGTATCTACAGCTGTGAAAAAATAATAAAAGGAGTAATTTAGGTATTAGTGGAGTTTAAAAAGCTAGTACGTATTGCATGGTGTCAGGAATTCTGTCCACATCTAAGGGACAAGACCGCCTATGATAATAATAGCAACGTATGATCCTCGATGTCTTGAGAGACAGGATGCATATCCTTTCCTCCAAGCTGCTTTTTCTAGTAATTGATTGTCCCTTTCTTAGCCTGTTTTTCTGAATGCTCTAGAAGAAGCACTGCGACGTGCATAGCTTTTAGGGTGTCAAAGCAGAGGGTCTGTGCTCTCTCTTACTTCAGCTGCAAACCTTTCATACCTTTGACAGGCAATGCCCATTATTCTACCTTTTACAGTTTAGAATATTTCTTGCCTCCACTTCAACCTTGTGCTTTCCAGGTTTTCTGTAGTACTGGCAAGAAATATGTTCCGGCATAGGCTGGCGATATGTAGGAGCCACACAGAGTTTTCAGGAGCAGGTAGGGGAGCCAGTTAGGCAACAAGACTGAGTTATCTTGTCTTGGCAGTCCAAGACTCTTCCTCTTCCCACTTTGTTTACCCTTAATAAGTGGTGGTTCAGGAAATGACTGACATGCTTACAAACATCTGCAGTATGGAAGCTTGACAAGTGCAGCATGTGTATAAGTATAAATTTTTGTACATATTTGGTGCAAATGTAAATTTTTGTACTATGTTCCTTAATAAAAAGTGTTAACACCCCTGTGCAATCAAAGTACCATTTATTCATCACAAAACTATTGGTGTAGAGTAGCTGGTGGTTCTTAGAACTCCCCATGTAGCCCTCATGGCATATAGATCTGAACTTATTTTCAAAAACCTAACAGAAGGCTTAAAAAGCTGAAGAATGTAGTTTATATCAAAAGATAACAATTTCAGATTAGAATCAATTTGCTGATCCTATCTCATTCTGGGCTAATTTTATTTCTTTATCAGAATAATTCGAAATGGTTAAGTTTTTATATTTCTAACAAATATCTTTGGAATTTCTTTTCTGTGAGAATTTTTATTCTTTTCTGTTTGAATTAAAGAAAATTATGAAATGTTAAAAATTTTTCAATAGAAATTAGTTTTCTCTAATAAATTCTGATAGAAATTTGGAAGATGATCCTGAGAGATATTTTAGCTTTTATTGTCATCTGTGCTATAGTTCTATAGCTATGTTTTATGCTGGGGAAGCCATTTATACAGGCAACTGTTGAACAACAATATGCGAGGAAGGATTGTCATTTTAGCTGATATTTTAGGTTTTTTGGTTGCTATTCTAAAAATTGTCACAAAGTAGTGCTAAAGCCTTGCAACAGACAGAAAATCTTAACATGAAGTGTTTGGCTTTTAAGTACTTTTCTATCCACTTAAATTTGCAGGCTTTTTATTCATAGTAGAGAAATTTATCTCTGGACTTGTCTTACTGTATTGACTGCTTGCCTTTTCCGTTATGCTATGACTACGTTTTATTTTGCTTTCCTTCCCTTCTCCTTTGAAAACTGGTGTCTTCTGCTTTTTCCACTGTAGACTGAGATTGATCTTTGTTGCGCTCAGGTGTCACACAGAGCTAGAACCCAGGTTTCTTGTAAAGTTACAATATGTCCCTCTAGACATCTCAACTTCCTTCCCATTTCCCCATGGTCTCCTTCCCACTCTGATATGCTCAGTTCTTTCCTCTGCTGTCTCCCACAGCAGTAACTCCATGTCTTCCCCAGGTTGCCACTGCTTTGTCACCCCATAGTACTTCTAGTTTTCATCATCTAACATGTTGTAGAATACCCACCACTGTGTTGTGAATTCCTACCTAGGTTTCTGGAAGGGAACCTATGCCATGGCTCCTCTGGTCACAACACAAGCCATGTGGAGCAGAGAATGATTATGGTCACTCTATAGTCTTTTCCCATGAAGGTCATTAATTTAAGTGTCTCCTTTCCCCCACTATTGATTTTCCTTAGATTTGCAAAAACTGTGAAGCTTAATATATTGACGCTTGATAGTCCTCCACTAAATTAGGTGAAAAACATTCAACAAACTAAAAGAAAATTTTCAAAGGGGTGCATCTGTGGAGATAGGCAATGAAATCATATCAGAGTTGATTCCTTTTTTACTTCTTCAAGAAAATCCAAGATACAAAGACATCACTTTTGCCTCAGGATTCTCTAGACTGAAAATTGCTCAAAGCTAGAAAAATTTTCTAGGATAGTTTGAATTCAGAGCTACCCTGTTATTATGCTTTCCTCTAAACATCCATTTTTGGCCATTGCCAAACAGGATACTGGTTCAGCTGGATTATCCTTTCTTTCTTAAACTAAACTACAATGAGATTGATAAATCAGAGATTTTATTTTGTTAAAATTGGAGGGGAGGCTGGTGGACAGGAAAAATGCTGTAATTGTGTGGTAACTTACTCTGTTAGGGCTGGGCCCCAAATCAGCAGAATTAAAGAACTGTTAGGGAAATACAACAAGGGATGGAAACATAAAAGGATGAATAGATGGTACATAAACTAGTACTAAAACCTGCAAATTAACATGATTGGACTTTGAGACTGACCCCAAAATGAGGAGGTTTGGTCATCTGATTTGAGACTTGTCAAAACCATTTTGTTATTTCAGTCTGTTAGAAGCATTTTAATAACAGTATGAGTGAGCAACTGCTTTTGGCTTTGGAGCACTTCATGAACATTAAGCACTGTTCACAAAACCCCAGTGTGATAGGTAAATTATTCTTTTTTTAGCACTTTTTATCATTAATGGAAATTATGGAAAAATATATTAGATTATTTGCCCTTCTAGCTTGTGGGGTAGCTGCTTCTTTTATGTCAGTATTTTTTTCGAGATTTTTGATGATTGTAGTTCTCAGCCATTCCACATATTGGCAAAAGTATTTATTCTATCTCCGTGTTCAGTGTCTTTAATTTTTTTTTTGACATTGCTCTCTCTCTGTTGAGATTCACATGCACACATATTCTTAGATTTCCTTTGTGCCTAAAAATAGTAATACTGCCTGTTCTTAACCTATTTTCCCACATTATGCCCTTGTAGATTCAGATTCACTTTGAAGATTCCTTGAGTGTCTAAACTCTTCCTCTAGAGCTAGAAAGTTGACCTGCACTCATACTTTGTTCTAGTTATTCAATGAACACCAGATATAGCTCACTCTATATACTTTTGTCATTTTTAGAGGCTGTATGTTTGCTATCTATTTTTGAGTGGTATGTGTAGACTATTGCCCCTCTGTTTAGCTTTCAGGTGGCATTCATGTTAGTTCTTCTCCATCTGAGTGATATCTTGTCTAGAAAGAGTAATTGTAATCTTAATAATAATAATAATATTGGGTTTATAATATCTCTTTTGAATAAGATAGAAATTTGGATGACTGTATATGTAATTTCTTGACATTCAGTATTGATCCACTAAATTGGATATAGATATAATCCCTATTAGGCAAATTCTGCACAGAGAAAAAATTTAATGTAAACTGAAATTTGTTCTCCCTGGTAAGTACAGCTGGCTTAAGTGTTAGGTATCAAATAAATAAAAAGAGTCTTTTCTCATTTACCTCAAGAAGATTTATCTGTAAATGTTATAGATCTATAGAATAATCTCTATAATTTTTCTCAATCTCTATATAAAACACCTCTTTATAAATTGTATAAATCTATGAATTGTAAAAATGTATAAAAAATGTATAAAAATATGTACAAATACAATATCTACAAAATGTATAAAAATATAATCTTGAAATGTTAATGAAATGAGATTTGATAGCAGAATTCTAGCAAGCTGTTATGTTTCCCTGAGGAGGCCAGAGCTTTGAAGAGAATCTGCCTTGACCTTCTCCTAGGGAGCTCCTGAAAAAGACCAGAAGAGTTTTAAACTCATAAAACTAGTTTATATTGGATAATTACTTTTAAATAGAGGAAAAAAACCCAACAACCCCACATAGCTAGGCAAAACAGAATAAACACTGTTTCAATATTACTCTTTTCATGTACAGTGAGTCCTTGCAAGTAGGTCCTTCATTCATCCCATGCTTGGTTTCAACTACTACATGGCTTTCTGAGGTGAAGAAAATTCTCAGTCATCTCCTCTGATCCTTACTAATTTTCTTTCTCCTCTGATGCCTGGTAGCATGTGCTTGGTAGCATGCTTGGCACTCCCTGCTCTGCCATCCCTCACTGCCTTTGGGACCTTCTGTACCTCGGTGCTCACTTGGTCACTATGAAGGCACAATGGCTTCACGTGATTTTACCTAACTCACTGTACTTGAAGAGAGAAAATAAGAACACACAATAAAGTAGGCCACGCCCATCACAAAAGGCATAATTTAAGTGAAAAGTAATCTCTGATCTATAAACTTATTCTATATAAAAGGCTGGAGCACTTCTCCTATGAGGACAGGCTGAGAGAGTTGGGGCTGTTCAGCCTGGAG
Source organism: Podiceps cristatus (assembly GCA_000699545.1). Taxonomy (NCBI): domain Eukaryota; kingdom Metazoa; phylum Chordata; class Aves; order Podicipediformes; family Podicipedidae; genus Podiceps; species Podiceps cristatus. The sequence continues at coordinate 2,557 of KL264267.1, read as the reverse complement.
AAGAGAAGGCTCTGAGGTGATCTTGTAGCAGCCTTCCAGTACCTGAAGGGGACCTACAGGAAGGATGGAGAGGGACTTTTTACAAGGTCATGTAGTGAAAGGACAAGGGGGAATGGTTTTAAACTACAGGAGGGCAGATTTAGATGAGATATTAGGAAGAAATTCTTCACAATGAGGGTGGTGAGGCACTGGAACAGGTTGCCCAGAGAAGCTGTGGATGCCCCATCCCTGGAAGTGTTCAAGGCCAGGCTGGATGGGGCTCTGAGCAACCTGGTCTAGTGGAAAGGTGTCCCTGCCCAACCATGGCAGGGGGGTTGGTGCTAGATGATCTTCATGGTCCCTTCCAGCCCTACCATTCTATAATTCTATGATTCTGTATCTGTGAATGAAGGGAGATTAAACATACATTGCTGTTGATGGTCCTTTTAAGACTGAAGTCCTGAGAAACTCATCCCAATACGATTTCTCGGAACACAAGAAATATGGTTCCATGGTCAGCATTTGTGGGCATTAAATGGATGTACAGTTCAGCATAAAGTTGCTGATTCTAGTGTCATTCTTTATTTTGACAAATTCACAATAAATGAGTTCAGATAAATTCAGTGGGTAATTACAGGGAAAAAAATTATCAGCACAGACCTCACTGAAAGCTGATATTTAGAAATGTCCACTAAGTAAAACCTAATGATTCATGTATATAACTTGACATGTTGAGCTTAATCTACCATAGCAGTTTATATCTGTGCAAAATTTGGGTCGAGAAAAACGGCCTTTGATGTTTGAGTATAATTCTTTGAAACAATGTTAGAACAGATGAAGAGCACCAGTGCTTTTGGTGTCACAATATGTGGAACATTATTTACTGAATCTGTTACAAGGGAAAAAATCTACTGCTAGCAGAATGCCCCATTTATTTGTGCCGTATCACTAACAATCAATGAAAACCCAACATAACTAAAAAAGAAAGCATCAGAAATGTTGCATTTTATGGGGTTCACATGTTTATTTTTGTCAGTCTTGGTTACTTTTATTTTTTCCCTGCAGTAAGTGGGTTTTAAGAAATAAGGAATTTTCTTGACAGAATGAAGACATAAGCAGTATTAGAAAAAAAAAAAAAAAACCAAACCCAAACAACAACCAAACCAAAACAAACTCCCATAAATCTGCCCAAACTATAAGATAAGAAAGAAGAATCTTGTGTTTCTTCCCCTGGTGAATCCAGCTTCCAACACATAGGATTTCAGAGACAGTGGGTGTCACAGGTTGCATTTGTATTGTTTTGTTTAATACCTCTGATATAATTTAATATCCACCCTCCATTAATTCCTGTGACCCTTTTTGTACCTCTTCAGTCTTTTGGTCTGTAAAACATCCTGTGGCAGTGAGCTTCTAATGGTAATAACTGTTGTACCACTGATGTTGACAGCAATTCAAAGTTGCTTTGAAATGGGAGTTTGTGGCAGACATGTCTAAATTTAAATATGTTGAGACATTTTCCCTTGACTTTGCTGTGCTCTGGATCAGGCAGTTTTGAACTTTGCTTATTTATTGGTTTAGTCAAATCTCTGTGTAGCATAGAAGAAAAGCAATAAGAAAAACTCAGAAAATTGCTATGCACTTTTTTTTTTTTTTTTTTTTTTTTTTTAGTGAGTGTTAGTGCAATTTTACTTGTCCTTAACGTCGAGCTAATTTCCTGTCTTGCAGGCACTAGCAGTATTTCACTTTTTCATTAAAAACAGAGAGAGAAGGAGAGAGGAAAAAGAAAGTGAAGGAGTGAGATGTAGTAGATGATGTAGATTACAATAGTAATTGACACAGTGGTTTAACATGCCACTGGGATACTGTATAAAGCCTTCTGCATTTGAAAACTGCAGTTCAACTACTGCTGTTTGGGAACATGAACAGTGATGAAATTTATTTTTTTTCAAAGTTATTTGATGGAATCCAGATGAGAGGAAATGATATTTCAGTTATGTGAACCACTCACTGAAACTACCAAACATCAGTATGAGACTTCTTGCTGGTGATATTCCAGTATAAAATTGGAAGCAAAAGAAATTTTTGTCTTAAATGAAAATGACTGCTCTCATGGTGCCCCCTATTCTAGCAGGTCACATTTATCATTTATCTCAAATAAATTACCATTCCATTCTCAAGTTTGTCCATCATCATATTTCAGTTGTATGAAGAACTATTAATGAGACATGTTTCTTATTTTTAGTTATGTGTTTGCATAATGAGTATTTCTCAAGTCATATTTTATTTAAGGATGAAAATCTCATGTACAGCCATAGTGAGTTTTCACTTCTATGAAAGTGAAACGCACTGAGGAAGTGCATTTCATTGCGTAAATAAGTGTGTTAGCAGCCAAGGCCCTTTAACTGCCGGCTGCCCTCTTCTTTCACCCAGTTCCCTTACTACCTTCTTTCTTCCAAATGCTTCAGTTCACATCAGATGCTGACTGCACTCTTGCAGCACACTGAGGCATCAGGAAGCACACCTGGACACCAAAAAAGTATCTTTGGTAACTTAGCATGCTGAAATTGCGCAGTGATGG
>JMFS01038554.1:0-22046 GCA_000699545.1 Podiceps cristatus | reverse complement strand
AAGGACAAAAGGGTAAAAACAAAACCAAAATCTGGAAGTGCAACTGAAGATAAGGAGGTGCCTCAGACTGCTGACAAAAAGTCCTTGTCTTGTTTTATTTTTTCTTCGTGAACATTAATGGCTGGAGGGCAAGGAGAAAGGAATTTGGGGAATAAAACAACCAACCAACCAAAAAAAACGTTAAAAGAAAAGTCCCCAAATGTATAAAAAGGATGAAAGGGACTTAAAACACATTTCACAGGAAACTAATTTAAGAAAACACTTAACATATTTTCTGATTCCAGTATGTAAAATCAGATAACTAAAGATTAGGATTATATGTATAGAAATAAGTTAAGACATGAGGGGAAAAAAGATTCTGCTACCTTGAATTTAGTTCTTGTCAGAAGGTGGCCTGGTGGTAGGACAGAAGCTTTCTTATCTTCCCAGACAAGAACCACATTAACAATTCTTGCTGCAGAGGGACAAGGAGCACAAGAAGAAGTCACAGCTAGTTATTTGAAGAAAGAAAATCTGACCAAGTCTTTCAGCTGAGTGAAACTTCTACTATACTCTTCTTGGTTTGTTAACATCATCTAATAGGTATCTCATGAAATCAGTTGGGATTGGTAGACAAAAACAATTAGCAGAGAAACTTAATTCATTTTGCACAGATCTGCCTATCAGGCAGGAAAAATAAAATCACCATCAAGCAAGTTCACATTTTTTACAGTATTTTATTATTTGCTGTCTGGAAAATTCAGATTTTCTGAATGCTAACCTTGCATTATCAAGTATGCAGTCATCCAGTCAAATTTTCATGTGTTGGTCTGTGGTGGGTTGACACCAGCCAGGAACGAGACATCATACAGGCTGCTACAAAAAATGAAGTTCATTCCAAGCCAGACCTAGTACAACAGACTTCTATACATTTCATGGAAAGAGTTAGGTACCTAGGGAAAAAAAAAAAATAATTAAATCTCCTACTCTCTCCAATGGAAGTGACAGTATGTTTTCTGCCAATTTGAAGGCCATTTTTAAACTCAGCAGAAGAACATTATTAGCTTTTGTTAAGAAATAAAATAAAGGCAGGAGAATTTTAAAAACAACACTCTTCTATCTAGGGATATTTCCTTTTTCCCCCAAATTATATACAATTATTACAATCAGCTTTTGCAGTCTTTGCAATATAGATTTGTTGTGTTGTTTTTTGTTTTTGTTTGTTTTTTTTTTAAAAAAAAGGGGGGAAGAGAGAAAGTCAAATTTGAAGATTACATTGCTAAGATTATTTCTTTTACTAAAGTACATTTAGTAGCTCCTCAATGATTACAGGGATAGAAAGCAGCAGTTACTTATGGCAAAGATGTCATCTGGATAGTAGAGCTACAAAGATGACATTGAAGATCAAGGAAATGATACATGGCTTTGTGTCTTAGACACAGAAGATCAAATGCTGACCAGTGCTTCAAGGTATGGTTAGAAAAATACACTTGATGGTCTACAAATCATCTAGATTCTAATTCAAGAGAAAAGCACTAATTACTAGAGACAGGGACAACCATATGAGAGTGCATCCTACTCTCATCATGGTTGTCATCACGTAGACTGTATCTCATCTACGTTTTGACATGAAGATACAGAGCTTCATGTAGGAGCACTCCTGTTCATTTTTACAAGATATTAATACAATTTACAACTTTATTTTTCTAGCATAGGCAATGACCTTAAAATGAGAGCATTTGTACTCAGTAATCCAAAATTGGACCTCTGTTGAGTATAGAGGAGAATCCAAGGTGTCTTGCTTTGATATAGATACCCATTTTGTAGACAGCACATTTATTCAGGACAGTCCCATCCAGGATACCAGCCAAGCCACGGTAGCTAGAAAATATGAAACAATTCAGCTTGCCTTAACCAACAATTAGAGAGTTAAACCTTGTATTTGACATAGGCTGGGGCCACAAGGACATAGTCCAAGTACAGATTGCTCTATTGGTGGCCACAGAACAGCTGGTGAATTACCCTTACTGCAGCTCAGCAAATTACAACTTTATGACTGAATTAAAATTATCTGCCTTTAATTATCACAACTGAAGTTGAAGATCAAAGCCAACAACACCTTCTGGTTGACAGGTACATCATACTACCCTGAGACTGGGATGTGCAGATATAAATGACTTACAGTGACATTTATTTCACTGTTTTCAATTCCAGAGGCTCATAGGGATTGAGTCTGGAGTTTAATTTGTGATAAATGACAATCTGTTATATATGCTGGTTTATTGCAGCAGTATCACAACACAGAGTTTCCAGTAAGAATGTTAAACACGTGCAAATAGCTCACCTCTTCCAGATGCCAGAAACCAAACACTGCTTTGAAGTAAATCCCTAGATAATCCCTGAATATCGTTGCATTATAAAATGTAAGGAGTAAGAAATTTCTTCCTTGTGCTTTAGGAATAGCTCTTTCATGGAAAGGAAGAAGGGATGGGCAATTTGCTTGGTCCCTACAGCTGTAAACACTTACCTTCCACCACATATCTGCATCATTCCTTAGTGAGCTGGACAAGTCTGGGACCTTCCTTTTATGGCCCAGAAACCTAATCTAATTTTCAGGTTTTCCCGAGCAGTGAAATTGCTACTCCCTCACTTATACTAGAATAATGTCGTATGAGCCAGGAAAAGGAATAAAGCTATTTAAAGGAAATTTTATATCAAAGTAGTAAAAGGTTTAATTTTACTGTCTTGTTATTAAGGGAAAAAAAAAAAAAAAGTTCATGAACTTTTCCTTGCCTTTTTCCACCTTTACGTGTTCATCAAAGTAGGTTCCCCACTTGGTAGGCATGTAGAGGGAGAAAAAAAATGACACAGTACTTGAAAGGGAAATCTGAATAGCTGGGCCTCAGGAGAGGCATGAAGACAAAGTGCAAGGGCTTGAGTTTGGAGAGTCAGAAGTGTAAGCAACTTTAAGAATTACAGGCACCTTTATAGCATGAAGATTTATTAATACACACAGAGAGGAATAAATAGAGAAACTATTCTCTCTGTTTTGCCTTTGCCTTTTCATAAACTTGAATGACGGAGGATTTAGCTCAGTTTTCAGCAGCCTCACTGAAGTGACTATTTGGAGTCAGTGCCTGCCTTTCCATTCATCTTGATGGCATTAACAAGCCCTAATTTAAGAGAAAAAGAGGCACTTTCCTCTCCAAGAAACAACACTCTGGTTCCTGGCAGGGTTGGCCCTCTTGTTCACATCGTAAAACAGGTCACAGAAGATCAGACAGACAAATCTCAAGCTCATTGACTGCTGGTGGTTTTTTTTTTTTTTTTTTTTCAAAAGAGAAAGGTTTTGCCTGTCTTCTTGGTACAGAAAGGGAAATAAAAGGAGAAGAGAGATCATCTTGTGTACTTTCTTCTCTCCAAGGAGGCTCATTACTACTGTGACTGTACACACACATCCAAAACTAAGCATGTTTCAAAGTGTGAGGGACATGCTTCTGCAGAAGTTGTGTTAGGTATTAGTTTAGCCCAAGTTACCCAAGCACAGATTGCCCTCCTGCCTAGAAGTTGATTGAAAATTTGACCATGCAGGCAATACACTAAAACCACAGAGGTTTAAGTCGTTGTGACTTTGGATAGTAGTAATCCAAATAATATAACTAACACATAGATTTAGTTCAAGCATCAAAATTAATGATTTCTATCAATGAGCAACATGGGTTTTCCTCTTCAGAGATGTCACTTGTAACAATACAATCAAATTTGAAGACAAAAGGAAAGGTGGGGCAGGAGACAGCTCACCTTGCCTCTGAAATTCACAAGAGAGAAATCCGAGATTGAAGTATTCTAGTTGCACTTGACATTCTCCTAGAATTAACAGGAAAGTTGCCATTTGACAGTATGAAGACTAAATTGTGTAGCTGGTATCAGCTCTTGGTTGTTGTTACACCAGAGGACTCAGTTTGGTGTTTCCACAGATTATTTGGGTTGCTCAAGCCATATTCTGTTTTCAGACTTCAGCTGGCTGACATCACTGCAGCCTCAAGCTGCAAGTCATTATCTCTCCTTACCTGTAAAGCAGACCTTTAACCTTAGTTCCTGGAGTTATCCTGATGTGTGTGCTTGCAGACCTGAGCTTCATTTACCCCTAAGACATGAAGTTAAATGATCTTCTTAGAATTAAATTGTTCTTTTGGTATGCAATGTTAATAATCTTGCATTTTTCTTCATAATAGAAATATGAGTACAAGTACAAATTAATTTGGATAGTGTTAATTATAGAACTTTAAAACAATGCTCTGCTAACCTAAATTATTGACATATTTAGCACACTGATTTTTGTACACCAGAAGGTGAAGGATCTTCCAAAATTCTATGTAAGTAGACATAAATCCAAAGGCTACCACTTCCTTATTCAGGTCGATTATGAATGTAGAAATTTTAATCTAGATTCCACACTAGCCCAAGTGGGTATGAAAGATACAGATCCCCTCTGGCCAAGACTTATCTTACAGCCTTTCCACTCATCCCAATAACTTCAAGACATATTAGACATAACTTCCAAAGAACACGGAAGAGCAGTTTCACCAAGTGCCAGTGAGGATATTGGGTTAAATCTGTTCTGCTTTGATCCTAGAACATGCTACATTATTGGCTACCAGACAGATTTTTTTTACATAGCTACCTTACTCAGATTCTGTACCAACAAATGTTCAGGAAACACGTAAGTAATTTGCTCTACCGGTTGAGAAAGCAGTCTGCAATATTTTCTGCTGCACAGAACAGAAGATGCGATGCAGCCAGATTAAATCACATTAGGCACATAGTGTTTTTGTGGTGCAAACAGATTCCATGAGTTGCTTGGTTATAGAGAGCCATGCTTGCCCAAGAATGAGCCAGTATGTTGTTCTGGACTACCCTAGATGTAATTTTAGCTAAGCACTTCCAAGCAGTTGCCAGATGTGTCTCTCTGCTTACCCTACAGGGTCAGAGAGATTGTAGAAGTTCTGCTAGTCGTGTCAGCATGCCCGGGGAGATCCAGTAGCTTCAGTACTGTCCCAGATTGCAGACCTTCTGTCTGGCAGCAGGTAGTGTAAGTGTGACCATTATCCTACTGGAGTTACTTGCAGGAACTGGCAAATAAGCCTCTCTGCCCCAAAGAAAGTTTGATTCTCCAACATTGCAGTTGCAGCCAAATTCTTTTATTGCGAATGGGAACAGATGCTTAACACCGTGTTGCATCTGAGCAGTAAGCTGCTGGGCAAAACAAGAAGGATCTCAGGTTGTTTCTGCTTCAGAAAATGTCCATTTCTCTAGGGGATGAGGTAGGAACAATGATCTCTCAGCCTTTCTAAAAGAGTTCAACCCAAGTAGACACTGTGGTAATCAAGGAAGCAAATTATGTAATCTAATAGGTTTATAGCTAGAAATTAAGAGTTTCAGACTACCTCTATACCATTATATGAAACAACTTCAGCATTGCTCCAGACAGTTCCTTTGGCAGTAAATTCAGCAAATTAATTGCTTTCTATGTTTGTAATTTTTAATAGCAGAATAACTTGCAGATTAGTTATAGTGATGCTTTCAATGTTTTTATAAAAATATAATTGCATATCTCAGGTATAATCAAACTAATTCACAATGACAAGTTCTGATGTTACATGGAGCAATTCCTCATCAGTTCTCATGCAGCTAATTTTATACTGTATTCCTAAGAAGATATAGAAGGATACATTGAAACTCATGAAGAACTTATCCCACAAAAAAAGAGAACCAAAGTAAAAGCAAATGGGAATTTGAACCAGGACTAATGACTGCTCCTTTTTATCTTGACATTAACTACCTCGCTAGTTAATGAAGTTGGGTTCAATGGTCTCCAACTGTGCTAACGGCTTCCCATTTCACAAGCCCATCTTCCTGTAGGAAGGAATGGAAATAGACTGGTATTTTTGACTTGATGAGCACCTTGAACATCACCCTAAAAGCAAGTTTATTTAGAACTAATTTTAAAAACTTCATGTATGAATCTTAATTCATCGTCTTTATTCCAGTAAAGTACTCCCTGTTCTTAAATGTCAGTCTATGATAGAGATTTCCATAATGAGCTCAAGGCATGGTACCAGAAGAATACAAATTTATGCTGTTACACTATATAGTAACCTGTTAGCTGCAGCAGTAAATGTTAGATCAAAAAATGTAGATGCTTAATACTTAAGCTGAAGTTTGGGTATCTCAATGGCAAGGTAAATGGGAAACTTTCCTTATTCAATGTATGAAGAAGTGTACATCCTAAAGAGAAGAATCTCCACCATCCCAGGGAAGAATGCCCATGCCAGCTGAGCAGGAGAAAAAGCATCTCTCCAAAACCCTCTTCATGTGTGGGAACCTCCATGAAGTTTTACCAGCCGTGAATATGCTTTTGCTCCATGCAAATGGAGACAACTGTCTCACTAATAAAAAAGTAACCCAAACAACTGAATGAAACTTCTCTTTCTCCTACTGTCTGAGTATCAGGAGACGTAGCTTCAGTAGCCTTTTCAGCCTGAGGGAATTCAAACCTGTGCACCCTACTTCTCACACCCGAAGTATAAGCTCTTCTGGGCAAGAGGCACCCCACTGCTTGCATTGAAGATGGGCCCTGGGCAGCCCCAGACACAAGTTGAATATATAAATATTTCCTGGTTAATTCCAGGAAAAAGGGATGTGCTCTTGTTTTTCTCTCCTAGCTTAATCAGTCATCTGCTAGGTAACCAGGGCCTAGTTTTCCAACAGTGACATGTGAAATACCAGTTACATTTGTTAAAAGTTTTCATACATGGGCCTGAAAGTTATTTATAACTACTTTGATGCCATATTTTCTGAGAACCCCTAACCCTGGTATTAACAGTTCAAAGCTTTTTATAGAATATAAGTGGAAAACTGAAAAAACTGAAAAACACAACACTTCTATAACAGGCTTTGCAGGAGGCTGAGGCAAGGAGACATCAGGCTTTGGGTTCATGCCCTTAAGGATAGGGAACTGAAGAGAGCTGGAAGGAAACATAACTTTTTCTGGGTATACACCAAACACAGTTATAATGTATTTAGTTACAAGGAAAGATTTATAGGCTAAACAAGTCATAGGCAACAACTGGAAACTGGATGAATAACACTGCAACACAAACAGTAAACTATTTTCTTCTACCAAGCCCATTTCAGTACAACAGAACTGCACTAGATGTTCATGAAACAACCAATATCCCTAGCTCAGGCTCTGTCACCCAGGGAGTCGTTCTCAACAGTCACAAGTGGCATTTCTGCCGTTCACTTCTGCACTTGATGTTGATGATTGTATTCGTGCCACTTACATAGGCAGGGGAAGAACCTGAGATGCTACAACTGCAGGGGGCTTCTTCACAGAAGATTTATATACACCAAGGAGGGCACAGCCATGTTAACTTAAGGTGGTGAGCGGTGTGGAGGAGCAATAAGCCAGGCGGTAAATTATTAATGACAGAAGGGATTTTCAAATATATTTTCAGCAAGTTAATATTGACTTATAAGAAGTTCACATTAACTAAACTAATGCAGGACGTACTGTTAGAACAGGGATATGTACAACCTAAAGCCATATCAGATCATAAAAGCAGCTAAGTTGTGTTCAGCTTAAAGTAATTTGGCAGCAAGACTAAAATGATATGAGAGAATGAGGAAGCCATACCTGCAGGGACTGAGAAGGAAACAGCATCTGTTAAAAAAGAGCATGTGTCTAGCCTCATGCCGTGCTTGCTGTCTTGTTCCTTCAGTTCTTGCCTTGGAAAATGCGCTGTGGTCACCTCGTGTCCACTGCATTGGTGGTTCCACCAGGCATTTCATGATACCAAAAGAATGTACAAAGAGCCCCTGTTAAGGCAGCATAAACTGCTGTACTCTCACGGTGGAGCAAACACCTCACCAAGTGTTTGCAACAACCTACCCAAAGAGGAAGGGCACAACTCAGTGTGGTTTAAATAAACATTAGAAGCTCTGAAACAAATAAGGGCAGCCAAGATAGCAGGTCCTTGCTGTGGGGAAAAGAAGGCAGTAATGCTTCTGCAAATGGCCCTGAGAGCCTCAGGCCTTCAGTCAGCAGCTCATAGGGATGCTGTGGCTCTGAGTCTCCTGCATGATGCTTCCACGAAGCAATGCCACACCAGCATTGCAATAGCTAGCATGCAAATACTGATAGCTGATGAAAGTGTGGGACGAGGCTTCCAGGTCTGTTTATTTCTTCATGATGTTCTAATAGTTCAAAACCAGCAGTCTGAGTAGTTACAAGCAGAAGCAGCACTTTGGTCTTTAATATTTTGAGGAGTTTGGGAAGAAGTAGAAACCCCTAGAAACCCTTTTTAAAGCACAAGGAAGGTAAATCAATGAAACAGCTACCAGTACTGAGGAGGACAGTTGAAGATATTCATTTTTCCTGAAAGATCATGTTATCTCCACTAGAGACCCACAACTTCTCATGCCTGACAGTTGTGATGAGATCCTCCAGAGGGAAAGAAAGCAGAGAGAATTTTAAAGTAATTTTTAGGCTGCAGGGTCTGTTTTAGGGTTCAACTAGGTGTTATTATTGTCACTAGCAGCTTTAGAGGCTCCACGTATGCCAAAACTAAGGCTTGGCTGCAGTGAGGGATTTGGGCACCAAGAGCCATAGGGACATACCTTGCCCACATCTGCTGCAGATGCCTGCTAGGAGGGATGCAGCACATGGGATGGCAAACTCTGTCCTCCCTGTGCAAGCTGCCCTGTGCCTCCAGCCCCTCCGCAGCATCCCGAGCGAAGAGCTGGTTTACTACTGACATTAAGCAATGCATTTTATAGGCACTCCCTCCTTGGAGATGTGAGTTTTCACACTTCGAACATCAGCCATGTTGACTTTTTTCTGGTAAGACAGCTCTCCAGAGCAGGAAGGGCAGGAGTGATAGATTGCTTTAGTAAACCCTTTGCATTTCTTTCCTCAGAGATTCCTAACCTACTTTATCTGGTACAAGATGAAATGAAATGAGATGGCTGTGACACTGAAATTCAGCGGTAATGCTGCAGAGGAGGCAGCTGTAAGAGGCCGCTGGCCCGGGCAAGGCGCGCGCGGCTGGGCAGCAGCCGGTGGCCTCTGAAAACTGTCTCCTTCTCCTTCCCTCCAGCTCCCAGCGCCCGGGGGCAGCAGCCAGCCACAGAGCCCTGCAGAGAGCCGGGAGAGCTGCCAGCCCTTGCACCCACCCGCTGCCCGCGTAGGGGGAGAGTGCTGGTTTCGATAAGGCTTCGTCTCTGAACTCGGGGCATTTCATGCTCGGATTTTCTTCCTTTCCTTTACGTGGAGTAATAGGTCTTTGGATACACTCCAAATGCAACTGTAATAGCAGACAGCTTTCTGGCAAATACAAGAGGAGATCTCTGAAAATTTCAGAGCGAGCTGTCAGATGAAAGCATTGCTAGCAATAAACTGTGACATGCAGAGTGAAGACGTGCAGAAACAAGGATGGAAAAAACATGTATATCTACTCAAAGTGCAGGTTCAGCAAAGCTTACATGTTTTGTGCAGGGTCTTTTTACTCTTGTTGAAATATTGTTCTTACACTTTATTCTTCCTTTAGCTTTCTTAGAATGAGAAGTGAAATTCTGGGAATGTTCTCTCTTCACAAGAGGGCAACAGTTAAGAGAAGAACAACCACTGACAGTAATAGTTTAAACTTACAAGATATTATGTGTTACCAAAATGCACCAGTCTGTCATTTTTATTTGAAGATTTTTCCTCAGCTTCCTAAAAAATATCTAGCAAGAAACAAACAACAGAAAAAAAAACAAACAAAACAAAACAACCCCCCCCCCAAAAAAAAAAACCAAAACAAAAAAAACCCACAAAAACCAAACAAATAAGCAAAGAAAACCAAAACCAGTGGAAGGATTCTAAATGCAGATCCACATGGAAGTAAGACACAAGCCTGGCTCTGTGCAGGCAGTATCGTATGAGCTGCAGTAACGTATGAGCTGCAGTAACAAGGCAGAACCAGAATGGAGTCCTGTTGGGCAGTCCCAAAGCAGATGTAACCAACAGTCTTATCGCTTTGATCAGATGGATACTTCAAGAGATGGTTTCAGCTGGACAATGTGGGATAGTTCAGAAAAGCATCTAGGGAAGGACTACAAAGGGATTTATCAGAACATTATTAGCAAGTCTTCAAATTGTTAGAAGCAGCCCAAAAGTGCTTTGGGAAAGAGATTACTTTTTTCATTTGCAAGTCTGCTTCAATACCTAAAACTAGAGGGAAGTTAAGGTATAAAGAAGTAAGAAAAGAAAGGCACCTTTTATTTTTGGAGGGAAGCGAGAGGGAAATACATTAGAAGAACAGGTGAGATTATGTGCTCTGAGGCAAGTCCAGGGAAATGAAGTCCATGGACAAGACAAAGTGGGACTCAGAAAAAGGTGGACTTTCATTGTACACTCTCAAGAGGAAATACCATGATGTTAGATGCAAGACTTGTACAGTAGGTGAAAAAAGTTGGACAGATTTGAGCACCAGAAGATTCAGACAACTTTAAACTTGTTCTTTAGACAAGAGAAATTGGTAGGTAGTTAGAAACATGAAACATCTACAGTGCCTACATTATAGCCAGCAAAACAAAGATCTTCTCTCATACAAACCTTCAGAAGTCATTAAGTTAGATTTATCATTAATCTCACTATGGCATTTATGGGATACAGCATATCTAAGGTAGAGATCTGATATTTTGAATATTCTTATGCAGAAGTGCCCACATTATGTTCTGGAAGCCTATCACCTTCATGCCTGTAGGAGCTAGCATACGTGCTTTTCTTCTCATTGCAATGAAAACAGAACTGATTTGCAGATACTCCTCCTTCCCTGCTTTTCTGGTATTCTTTTTAACTCACTCCCTGCAATTCATAGCATTGCCTGATGGGATTCACACTGCCACTGACTTGCTCCAGGAATGAGGGAACACGTATACATTAGAGCAGTGTATGAGAAGTCAGTGTTTCCCTCAGGAACAGCAGTCACCTGGCATGAGCCACATATGTTGGAGAGCATACATTATTGCCATGCCATCTGCTGAGACAAGCCAGCATCTCAGCTGTCAACACTACTCTCATAAGAACCCAGAGGCTTGCTGTTCCAGCCAGCCATATGTGCATTTTCTCTTCATCTTTAAAGCAATTTCACAAAAGGTAATCATATGTATATTAATTGCAAGTTCATGGTGTTTTGTTTTGGGCTTGATCTTACCATGCCTTGGAGTTATGAGATTTCATTTCTGTTCTTAGCATTACCACAAACTTAGCTTAGTGTTTCAGAAACACATTTTAGATGTTTCAGTCTTCATAGTCTTGCTTTCAGATACTGGAAACCTATTTATGTATGTGGAATACTCACTGATCGGGCTAAAGTCCAGGAGGAAATAAAAGAACCCAGAATCACTCAAAGTAAAAATCTAGTATGAGAGCCCACCAGCCTGAGATCTCCAAGCCCAGCAATGTAACTGGGTAGAGTGATGCCAGTAGTCACTCAAGATTTGCTGTTGCTCTGGCAAAATTTGACTCCTTCAGCAAAGTGACCATTTGCAATAGTACCCTCAGTCCTGAGCGAGGCCTGAAGCCACAGCCAGGAGTGCAGGAACATCAGTGTGCTGCTGGGGACTGTTCTGCTGAGCAGAGGAAAAATGACCTGTTCATGTCTCCTGCTCACCTCCTTCCCCAGGAGAGAGGAAAAAACCCACTGAAAATCAATTGGCCCCTTGAATTTTCTAACCAACTGAAGCCAGTATTTTGTAAAGTTGTTGCCTTACATCATGAGTACCGAAGTTTTAGTTGTACCTTTTCCTGGCTAAGCAGAAGCCTAAGGCAATGCATCTGCCTCAAACATTAATCAGAAACAAAAGCAGCAAAATGGTGAGCAGAGACAGGCATCATTTTACCTGTTCGTGTCTGCTCTCCAGCATTAGCTGACCTTTCTTGAAGTTACCCTGAGGCCTTAGAACAGGTTCCCATTCTGGTATCCAGACAGACAAGTATTAAAGAAAACTTTTTGCTCGGTCTAAGTTACAGCAGTATCAGTCAGTTTGACATAGTCCCTCCTTCCTGGCTTGAGAGCCTCTATAGCCCATCTTCTCAATAGATATTACTGTGCCTGAACAGGGAGCTTGCAGCAAAGCCATGGCTCCTTCCCCGCTTAAGGGAAAAATCCCACTTTTTAATAACTTTTCCAAGAATATGTATTTTTTTCCTTACTATGGACATTGCAATCTGTGCCACTAATAACCCCACATAGAGGACATGTTCCTTAAAGTTTTCAACAGAAGTCATTGTCAACAGGCTAATAATCTGCTATGGCATCAGGTGTGGAATTGAGCATGGATGTCTTTTTATCTTTTCATCCCAGTTTTTGATTCAAAGAGTAGAGCTATGGAGACAACTGTGTAAGCCTAATACACTGCTGCTCATTGGTAGTCACCAGTTCAATAGCTATAGCAATCAAAGGAGTTGTAGACTGTTGCCCTTCTGGACAAGGAGGAGCTGGAGAAAGAAGCCTTTATTTAAGCAGAGTGTTGTTAGTAGTCATAACTGTGATTTGTTAATTCATGTTTTCATATTTGAGAGTAAGATATATTTTAACTTTGACAGATCCAGACATATCTGAAGTTCCAGGGAAGTTTTGGCACAGTCCTCAGTTAAAAGTTGTCCTAAGTGAAAGATCTCAGTTATGGGAATAAGCATCCTCATTCTCACATACTCAAGTGGAAGCAGCGTCATTCCTCCTGCATGCCCAAAGGAGCCAAAGGGAGGTTACTGTTGTGCTCCTTTTTGTAAAAAGCCGTTTATCTCAAGTAGATCTCCACCATTGGTCTGACTCACAGAGCAAGAATTAACCCACCATCCCCACCTTCCCATCCACCCATCTCTCCTGCACAGCTGCTGCTTTGCTATTCCTCTTCTGCACCTCCTGCATCAGGAACCATCCTCAAAGGTCACAGCACCCCAAAACCACGTTGCAAATGGCGTATCGTTGTTTACAGACTTCAGCTACATCAGTTTGTATCAGGATTAAGAGACAAGGTTTCCCTCTGTGATTAATTTGCTTTGTCAGCATTTCCTCACTGTACTGGACC
This sequence comes from Podiceps cristatus, assembly GCA_000699545.1. Classification (NCBI taxonomy): domain Eukaryota; kingdom Metazoa; phylum Chordata; class Aves; order Podicipediformes; family Podicipedidae; genus Podiceps; species Podiceps cristatus. The sequence goes on along the minus strand of JMFS01038554.1, from coordinate 8,927 downwards.
TTCACCAGCTCCCCTCCTTGGTTTACCTCTCACCTGCTGTGGTTTCTTCAAAATTCCCCCTTATTTTGAAGGAGGGTTCTACACTTTTGAAGATGCCCTTGATTTTGATGGTATTAGATCCCATCAGCACTGATGATCACAGGGCAGTTTAGCCAGGTTTCCCAGCTCTTGCTGGCAAGACACTTCTGCAAGTGACACGAATCCCAGGTTTGCCTAAGCTTCCAGGCTAAGAAGCCCTACCGTTTTTGGTTTTTTTTTTCATGACCATTAAGCACTTCAGTCTTTATCAGCGGGGGCTGTGTGACTTGAGGCCTCTGCCCCAGAGAGCAGGCAGGATTTGTATTAGATTACATCAACGCCACAAGCTTATCTTTTGACACTGGAAGTCTCTCCTGAGGGAAAAGAGAGCATTGGTAGGATACTTCCCGAGTGAGAGCCATGAGCCTGCTCCCAGATAGCTGCTTGCTTTGAAGTAAACAAGCAAGCCAACGCACAAGCTGGCTTTCTTCTTGCATTTTTGAGTCATCATGTTTGCAAGACATCTACAAATAGCTCAGATTCACTTTAAATAGGCACAAGTAGTTGACTGCCTAGGGAGGGTGTGCTTGTCTGCTCCAAACTGATTTGCATGGAACAGGTGCTTCACCTCTCTCCCAAAAACCCCTTCCAGCAGCAAAAGCATTGCAGACAGCTGTTAACGCCAAAGGAAGGCCAATCCCCTCTCTGGGGCTATAGTTTTGAATATAAAAGGCCTATTTCCCCTCCAAAGAAATGAATGCTAATTGTAGTAAGCCACACATGCAACAGTTCCCAAAAGGCAAGAAAAGTAAGTGCAGGATATGAGTTCAGCCAGATCACATCCTTTCTACCCAGGGCACTGCAGAAGTCCTCACCTGATACCTTCAAGGACTCATTATGAAATTACTGGATATGAGTTTTCAAGTTCCAACAAACGGCTCGCACATGGTGCAGTGTTTCTCAAGCCAATAATCCTATGTAAAAAAAAAAACAAAAACCACCAAACCACAAGACAAAGACACAAACTTGAGGCCCCCTCAGAGTTTCCTTTTAAAGACAACCTAAGCATGTGATAGTCTGAGAAAAACAATCAGGAAAGACATTGGTGACTTCAATAATTAGAATATTATTTATTTTGGGATTACCCCAAAGTCAGTAAATATGCAAAACCTCAAAAAAGAATAGACCAAACCTCCTAAGATTAGCTATTCTAGGAAAAAAAAAAAATCTTACAATCCTATATAAATAATTTTTCTACAACTTGTTACTTACAAAGTCAACAAGTATGAAAACGTGGACCAGAAGAGTATTTCCAGGGAATCCACCTGAAGAGAATTGCAGAGGCTGGAGTCTGCACTTATTAGCTGCTTTTGGCCATTGTAATAGCATGTTACAGGCAAAAGGAAAGTCTAAGAAATTTCTTGACTGCTTTCTGATATAGTTTTCTGTGATCTGAGCTATGACAGGGTTTAGGGGATCAGTCAAGGTGGACCTCATTATGTCAGGCCTGTACACACCTCGCCTCAAACAGGTTACTACCCGAACAGCACAAACAGAAAACAAATAAAATGTCCAGGAACCTTTGGTGGGTCGATACCAGAGCCTATCTTTATGCCATAACTAGTCATAATGCTAGTCATTGGGACATAGGTCTTTAGAAAGGCACAGGAGCAAAAGGGAGAGAAGACACCTGTTTGGTTACTTTTCTTTTCACAGAGCCCTATATCTCCTCTCCATCACATAAATGCAAAATACAGACCTATTAGTCAATTGATTCAGGTGGTGCAATGATAAGAAGATCCCAATCAAAGAAGTAATTTTTTTGCCTTACCCTTCTCCAGCCACCAGCACTCTCTATTTCTGCCCCAAATCCTACTCTTCCTGTAATTCTGTGCCTCTCTGAAGAAAATCTCTGAATGCAGGGGTGCAGAAAGCAAACTAAATTATCCCAACAAACCTTTCAGATCTTACAGTCTAGGAATTTAGCTGTGTCCATTTGATATGGCGGCCTGAAATGAAAGAAAAGAGCATGGGAAAGAACATAGCCCTCTATGAGTTGAGCCTACCTCTTTCTTCTGAAAGACAATCTGATTTAATTATTTGCCTTTAAGGTGGAGTGTTCTTGAATGACAAAAATAATTAAATAAAAACAAGACAGTGATCTTTGTGCTAGTAAGGGCACATGAATAATAACACTATGACCTACTGGCAAAGGAGGGGTAGGGGAGGAAAGAAAACACTGGGCACTGGGACTCCCTCTTCATTGGTCATCCTAGAGCATCATGTGGCCAAGGCTCCTTTTTAAAGATAACTCCTCATCTCCTGGAGCTCATACTATCCTCCTGTCCTGCATTTCTGCTTGATCCTGTGGAAGACTTCTCTCTAGCCTGACAAAATGTGTGACCAGTTTGTGGGCACCTGGAAGCTCCTTTCTAGTGAAAACTTTGAGGACTATATGAAAGAGCTGGGTGAGAAATGCTATTTGGAGTTGTTGTCTCTGGGACAGGGATAGAATGCTGCTTTTGAACTTTATTCCTTACTCGCTTTTTCGGCTATGCTGTTTACCAAGGGGCTTTTAGTCTTAAGTATTTTGATCAGATGGTCTTAAACTGGAAAACTTGCCTGTTTGAATTAGTGGTGTCAAAATCCTATAATTTGGAAAACCCTTGATTGGAAGGAATAGTTTCAGGTAAGCCAAGTCTATGCATGCCTCCTTACTACTGTTATAAATGGAAGTAAAACACGCCACTGCAAAATTCTGTGTGGATTAGCTTTTATCCTTGGACATACAAAGCGGTGTATTGCTAGAATGCAGCAAACTTCTCTATGTCTAAAAGCAACACACCTGAAAACTTCTTTACATTGCTACTGGACTAGGAGACGGATTAATTGTCATGGCTGTTACAGTGAATGAAACTCTGTAGCTGACTCCAGTGAATATTAACAAAGAAAATTGCATGGATTCATGCAGGTACTTGCAAAAGATTTGAGGGATAACACTCTTCTCTAAAGGTGTAGTCTTCTTGCTTAGAATTAAAATTGGACTTTAAAAGGTTGCCACATTCTTTTACTGTGGGGGAATTACGGGGTAACTTGCACCAATTGCATCAGTACATGCTAAAAAGCTAGAGGTTCATTTGGAGATTAGGGGTAGAATACTCACCGAGTGACTTATGCAGCATTCAGATAGCTTTCAGTAAGACTCTTGCATGCCTAATCTTTACCCCAGATTTTACTCAGGACGTAGCTATTGCCAGCTATTTCTTAATCATTTCCTTTTATTCAGCCTAGCCACTGATAAATACAAAAAGTGCACTTTTTTTTTCCCTTGTTTTTTTGTTTGGTTTTGTGTCTTAGAAACTGTTATATATTTCTGCTTATTTGCTATTAGATACAGTTAGCATCAAAGTTAATGTACAATCTACCACAGTTATTTCGAACAAGTGTATGTGCAAATATCTGGCATTAAAATCTTGTCTTAGTCTTCAAAATAATTGCTTTTACTATTGTGACAATGACAGAGCAGAGAATTTCCTTACATGATCCCACCCAGCTTGGTCTACAACCATACCAAACTAGTGAGATGTTACAAAGGAAGACCTGCAACATAGAATTGATAAAAAAATACAGAAAGTTATAAGGAAATCAGCACTGAAGGTTTGGTTGGTTGGTTTGTTTTTTCTTTTTTTCCTAACAAATAGGAGAAAAACATTGAGCAAAGATAAAAATTTCATAGCGCCCTGTCTTATTTACAGGTGTGGGGTTTGCTACCAGGAAAATGGCTAGTGTGGCCAAGCCCAGTGTAACTATCAGCGTCAGTGGTGAAGTGATAACCATCAAAACCGAAAGCACCCTCAAAAATTCAGAGGTGTCTTTCAAGCTGGGTGAAGAGTTTGACGAGACCACAGCAGATGACAGAAAAACAAAGGTGAGTCCAAACCCTGCACTTTCCAAATACATCTCTCAAAAGGGATGTGGGAGCAGGAGGACAGAGTTGTGATTTTGACATCCAGTGTAGAAATGCTGCCTTCAAAGGTAAGAGAGCAATGAATGCTCTGTGCTTCATTTTGGACATGGAGACAGTCTTCTCTTCAGCCTCTGGGCACCCTGAGGGAACACCCTGGTGAAACAGCCACGCTTTTTTTTTTTCTTTGGCAGAATGTCATGACCCTAGACAACGGCGTACTCAACCAGGTGCAGAAGTGGGATGGAAAAGAGACTCTCATAAAGAGAAAAGTGGTGGATGGGAACCTGGTGGTGGTGAGTTCATTTTTGTTACTTAGTCACTGAATTCATTGTGCAGAATCCGTGTTTGGCAGAAGTATTGCATTGGATTCAAACACAGGGAGTGACAGCATCTGAAAGGACTCTGCATTTGGCAAGAAGTCCCTCTGAATGAGAGCAGAGTATATATTAAAACTGAAATGCTGTTAAACTTATGGAATGGTATGGATGTGCCTGTTCTCAATTCATAGCAAGATATGTTTAGAAAAGATTAGGGAGAAAAAACCAACATCCCTGTGAGGGAAATTTTTATATATCAGAATCTTTAAGTCCTGAACAGTATAGAAGAAGCATTAGCAAAGTCCGTGTTAAAGGCGTCCACTCTATGCTGATGAAAAATACTCCTGTTCATCTCCAATAGAGACTCCAGAGCCATCTGTGGGAACCACACTATGGATTACCAAGAACTATGTCGATAATATAATGTTATAGAAAAAAAAAAAAAAGAAAACTGTACCCGAGCCCTATTGGTTAGTGTGGTCTGGACAGAGAGTATTGTGCTTGACTTGGTGCCAGCGAGGCCCACCTGCAGTTTGGGGCTTCCCAGCACCGCTCTCCAGTTTTAGGAAAGACACTTTGAAGAATCTGGGAGGGGACTAATGAACTGTGTTCATTAAAGGTAGCTGAGATTCCTACATGCTATGAAATGATACACATACCGAAATTCCTGAAGAGTTCTGCCCTCCCCTAGAGAAAAATAATATGTCCATAAATTTAATATTTAAATTTCCTTGGATAGAGACCAGAGGAGAACAAATAGAAATAGTTTTTAATAACAACTTCATTAAGAAAGACTGAACAAAACAGAGTTTGCTCTAACAGAAAAATAGATGAGGACAGAGCCTAGCATGCAGAGGCTGACACCAGCAGCTGCAAGTCTGAAAGCTGCGTAGGACTCTGTGGGGGTATATGTGTTATGCACACGTGTGTGAAGAAGACAAGCCACAGCTGCAAAAGGTGAAAGGGAAAAAGACTAATGCCCAGCTCCAGAGTCCAATCACCCTCCATAGAAGTCCTAGGAGCCTTCTTTAGAGGTTTTTAAGAGGAGATTATAAATCTCCTGGTGGTTATTGGAGCAGTCCTTTGATGTTCTTTCAGTCCTGTGCTTGTATTTCAGAATTCCATTTCTGAAACACTCAAACTTGAGTTTCACTGTTTTGGAAACTGGTTTTAGAGGTGGAGAAATACAATTTTTTTTCTTACACTGGCTTCCAATGGATAAGTAATTCTCTACCTTGTGACTACCAAACATTCAGTGAGAGTTAAAAGCTGATTAACTTTGCCTTTCTTTCCAGGAATGTACCATGAATACTGTTACCTGCAAAAGAGTTTATGAAAAAGCATGAAGAAACCATCTTCACACAGAAGTAATGCTTAAAGCTGGAGAAAAACAGCTTATCCAAAGGAGAAAAACTCCACAAATCCATTTTAAAGAGAACTGTACTTTTTACAGATATATCCCAAAACAGTTACAGTAATTATTGCTAGTCTAATGTGTTGTGGCTATTCAATAAATTGTTCAGCTTTCTACAACCCATGCTTGTGCTGGAGTTTGTCAGAAAAGGATTGGGGTGGGGTGTATGTGTGTGTGCAACATGTGAGGGGGTGCTGTGTGCAGGAAAGCATCACGTGAGAGCTAGTATCGCACTCTGTAATGGTGGCCCGTCTCACTGCAGAAAACGGATCGGAGACGATCCAGTGAGTGGCACTTATTGTGTGACAGTGATAGATGTAGACCTGGACACAAAAACATCCTCCCGTGAGCGCTGCGTGTGGGCTACCCACTGCAAGGAGAGCAACGGGGCTGCTTGGCTTGGCTTCGAGCGAAGGGCGTCGTTCCTGGAGCAGGGAGGAGGGTGAGTACTGTGGATGCCCAGCGTTGGCTTCCAACATGAGCAGGGACCCAGGCATCTCCTCCTCACACAAATACCAACAATTTTAAACCCTGAGATCATCTGAAGTGGCTTGATCTTGTCCTCTTCCACCTGAAGTATGAAATTATTGCTGCTGTAGCTCTCAGTTGTGATCATTTTGTTAATATCCCATTCCTTAACATTTATTTTTGTCCTAGATTAGACAAAAAACCTTGAATTAAGAATCATAGCTTAAAAAGTACTAAAATCCTGTAAAAGTTTGCTAGTGGCAAAACCTCCTTTATTTCCTATATATGTTTTCTATAAGATCATTGGGTTAGCTCAGTCTTGGGACCACAGGCCTCTCTAGATGCAAAGCCCTTTGGAGACCATGGTTTTCAATTCTTCTTATTCTCAAACTCCCTTCTTCTACTTTCCTTAGACCTGGCCTCCTATTTCAAAACTTTGCGTCCACAGAAGCCTTGCTTTCTACACCTGGGAGGACTCAAACTGAGGACAAAAAAAAATGAGAAGTCTAGGGAAAACCTGGACAAGAAAGTCTGAAAATGTGTGCAGTAACTACAAAATGGGGGAATGAGCATGTCTCAGGCTTTGTGATTAAGGTCTGTGAACCAAATTCCACATATTCCTGACATTTCAGAGGTCAGCTGTCAGAGGTGATGGTGCCAAGTCCCTGCTGCCAGCAGCAGAGACTTCATACACTTGAACTTTCCTCTGTGTGACTCAGACTCATCCCAAGTTTCTGCACTATTAACATATCTGGAGAGGGAAAAGAAAAAGGACTTTTACGCTCTGGATGAGCTAAGGAGTCATTTAAGAGCAGTTTGAAAAGACTATCAGTACATTCTGTAGAAAATGTTAAAAAAGCGCCATGAAACAAACTGCTCCCCTGTTTTTACCTTGGCTTCATTGGTTGTGAAATATCATCAGCTTAAAGAACAGCAGTTGCATAGGGGAAGGAAGTATGCTTCAGAGTACCCCGTATATACTATACTAAATCTACAACACTTAAGAAGAAACAAAATTGTTTACAAAAGCCAGAATAAAACTACAGGTTAGTGGCAGAAAACCTACATGGAGAAACAATCATAAGAAGCAACAACATCAATTTAAATAAACTACATACAGACATTAAAGATCAGCCCATAGTAAAATATACCCCATTGTCCATACATACAGAAATCCTGTATTTCAGAGGTCAAATTTCTAATATTCCAATAGTCACATAGCAGCCTTTATTTTCCAGAAATCTTACATCCTTAATAAAGCCTGCAGTTACAACTGTAACATTCACAGCCTGATTTTTCAAAGGCAGATAATCTCTTCTGAAAGCATCACCATTTATTTTAGTACCCAGTGAATTAATTCAGACTTTGTGAATCAGTCAGGCCACTTAAAACTTCCACTTTTGGAATTTTCAATAAAGTGACATTCTGTCTATAAACTTTAACAGGGCCAGCACCATAATGAGGTATTAGTGATGCTTTTCTTAGAATATGAACATGTGTAAAATTTATTCTCTGAATAAGGACAAAATTTATTCTCTAAATAAGGCAGAAATCTAGTGACTTCTTGAATAAATGGAGACAATTCTTCTCTGGTAAACAAAGGTGTGTGCTCTCAGACCTGGATGGAGGTGACAGCACCCATTTCTAAGGGGCCAAGGCAGATCAGTGCCTTGTCCTTGCCTGCAGAGCAGCACAGTCCCCCTCTCTTCTCTGTAGTGCTGAACTATTCTCCAAAAATCAGAAACCATCCCATAGCATTCCTCTCTGAAAAAGGAGGATCTCGCTGAACCCCTGCAAACCCTGTGGGCAACGCGCTTATCGCAGCAGGCACCCTAGAATGCTGAGAGAAGGAGATCTTTGTCAGTTAGCGTATTCGCCTTCTACTTCTTTACATGTTTCTTGGATGACAAGAGGGAAAAGGGACTCACACCCACGGATTTTTAGCAGCTCGGGAGAAAAATGAAGCAAGGCTTATTCTGAGCTTTGACATTTCTGTTATTTTTCTCTTTTTTTTTTTAACTCTTGGTTTCCACCAAGGATCTCAGAGTACTCTTGTGTCCTGGCCAGCCAAGCCCAGTGTGCGCCCAGCTCTGCTCCAAGCTACCAGCCCTTCCCTTGGCCCCAGCAGTCTCGGTCTAGTCTCGTGGGATGCCCCAGCCAAGGAGACAAAAGGCTATTTGCACCCTCCAATGTAGCTATTGGGAAGAGGCAGACTGCTGGACTCGTGTTCAGGGTCAATCCCTCGGCTCCGTAGAGTCAGTGTTAAAACATCCTTGGTGTCCTCACAGCGAGGCAGGCATTTGGCCTCTGTTCTCTGCTTTTATTTCTGTTTTCTTCATTACTCTCCTAGGAATTTAATTTAGGCTTTTTTTTGGCACTGAATTTACCCAGATCATATTTCCTTTAAAGAAATTGATGTGCATTTACTTTCTATATTTCTTTAAATAGTGTCTTTACATTTTTAGCTCCCTATTTTTATCAATTTTTACCTTTATCTCTAGTGCTGCTTCATAATCTTTAGTGTATTGATCTCAAATCCTCTTTTACACCAACCATAAGCAAAAAAAGGCGCTCTCTAATCACATGTACTCACAGTCCTTGTGCCACGGTTTGACCCCAGACAGCAACTGAGTACCATGCAGCTGCTTGCTCACTCCTCCTTTCCCCAGTGGGGTGGAGAATCAGAAAGAAAGGAACACTCATGGGTTGAGGTAAATACAGTTTACTAGGACAGCAAAGGAAA
>KL264264.1:2347-20768 GCA_000699545.1 Podiceps cristatus | reverse complement strand
GATAAAGGATACATGGGGCTTTGAAATCCCCGAGGGCCTCGGAGGTACAGTACTGTTGTGCTTGCTCACGGGGCCAGTTGCACAAGCTTCAGCCGATGTTCGGATTTTAGAAGGGGCTTCATTTCAGTTCATTCCCTCGACATCAGCAAAGCACAGCCTACCAGAAAACGCGCTGTGAAAACAACCAGCCACACATTTGCTTTTTGAGTAGACCGGGCTAATTAAAGAGACTGACAGGGCGTGATGGGGCAATAATCCCGATTTAATAAGACTCCTTCCTGCTTTTCAGCCTTGCGGATAGAACCGAAGATCCCTAAGCCATGGCTAGAGCTCCTGGGAACTATCTCTGTCTAAATAGGTAACACCACCGCCGATAAGCAACTGTGTCCACCCCCACCCACCTCAGACCTCCATGCAAAGTCACAGCTTGCTCTTGCACTGAAATTTGACTCAGGATACCGGGCATATTCTTATTGACTGGGGTGGGTTGGGGGTGGTTTTTTGTTGTTTGTGTTTGTTTTTTTTTTTTCCTGACAACTTTCCCTTCGAGGAGCGCTGAGTTTGTGGAGATCTGGGAATGAATGTTCCACCAAATTAGGACAAGCAGAGAGAGGAAACAGAGACTAAACAGGAAAGCAAGTATCTGCAAACACTTTCAAAGACATTCAATTCCGCCAACCTCAAAAGAAACAAAAAGCAACGTGGGTCTTTTAAAACTGGTTTTGAATTTTTGTTTGAAAATCTTTGTGATTAATAAACAATCCTCCAAAACAATTGTTTCTTTCCACATCAGAAGCATTTCTAAAATGGATTTTTAATTAATATTTTGAGAATATTCCTTGTGCAAATGTCATGCTTCATTTTTCCCTTGCATTTTTCCTTGTTCTCTCCTGGACTCACCCTTTTTTCTTTCCATTTACCCATGAAACAGGGAAGAGAAAAGGGGAAAAGAAAGGACAATATAAAATTGTAAAATAAACACAAAAATATACAAGTCTTTATTTTCTGTTTCAGGTGAGAAAAGATTCTAAACCCAAATAAGCAGAAATGCTCTTTCCATATGCAAACTAAAAAGCAACGGGAGAAATTCAGGGAAGAGTGAACAAGAAGATTGTATTAAATCAGAAAACTCCTCCATAGCAGCACATGTACGAGACCAGCGCAAGAGTTAAAATAGAGCCTTTTCCACCGTATGAATCAATGGTATTCTCCTTCTCTCCTGGAGGATCTCCCTATGTCCTTGCGGGGTCAGCTTTGCTCAGAGCAGTGCCATGAGAACAGCCAGGTGATCTGTAGGAACACACACCTCCAAAAGCATAGATCCCGCTGCGTGTTTTTAATCCGTGCTAAGGCTGGTTGGTGATAGCCAACCCTTCATGAAGAACACCTTGACGTAGGGATGCTTGCATCAAGCTTCCTGGTCAATGACGCCATGAGAATTTGGATTCCCAGTTTCCCCTCCTTTTTTTTTCTCTCTTGATTTTCTAATTTAAACACGGATCCAGTTATTCTTCTTCTCTCAACATATCTTCAGATGACAAGGCTTTTGCCGAGAGGTGACAATAGAGCATGTGAACCTCCCACCATACAGATGGACATCATCCCCAAAGACGTTCTAGGCAAAGCGCACTGTTTTTCCACACCCTGTGAGAGTTCATGGATGGCTGCAGTGATTAACACTGAAGCCCACTGACTTATTCAGTAGTAACCATTGACTGATCCATTGTGTCATGTTTTCATTTCAGCGCTTGTAGATCTTGGGAGCTTTCCAGTGAGCGAGTCTGTATGTTTCCAATGTCCACCCTGCTGGTGCTTCTAAATTAGGGGGGTTGACGTTCCCTATGGTGACTTAAAGAATGTTTTTGTCTTAGATGGCTTTTGCTTGCACAGGGCTAGAGTGCTTCCTCCAGAAATCAGAGTGATCATAAACAGACATCAAAAAACAAACAAACAAACAAAAACAGTTCCAGGAAAAAAATTTCCTGTTCCTTTTAAATAAAATTTAAAAATTCCCTCTGCTTTTGGTGGGGAGACAGCCAACATAGTTTTCACCACTGGCCCAGGAAGGAAGAAGTCCTGCTGATTTCCACTCAAATTCTGCTTGATACCATTTTTTTGATGTTGGGTATTTGAAATTCCAACCTCAGTGAAAGGAATGAAAAAATCTCTATGGCCGTAAGGGAATCAGGTCCTTCCCCTCTATGTTTCATCACCAAGCAAGCAGAGTACAGGACTTGTTTTGAGCCGTTTCCCTCAGGAAACGTCCCACTTTGTTGAGGGAAGTCGATATCGAGACCTCTCTGAGGACAGGCTCACAATTCCTTTTTCAGACTGCTCATCCATTCCCACTGTTAACCTTTACCATGACCTTGCTGCAAATCAGTGGGATGGACACCTAGGATGGGATCTATGTAATCTAGCTGTTGCCACCTAGAAATTTAATGTGTAGTCCTTGCTTTTTTCCATAGTCAATAGAGATACAGAGAAGGTCACGCCCTTTTAAAAGATGTGTCTGAGGCAGATGAGATGAAGTTCTCATGGGGATGTCTACTGTGCTCTGGTTACTATGGAGAAGATCTATACATTTGGTTTAGGATACCCTGGTTTCAGGTAACTTCTGTCATGTGACCCCTCCCTGCTCTGACGTACAATGCAGGTTTCAACAAAACCAGACTGTACAATAATATAATAGAAAATCATTATTTTCCTCCATCTGTGGCTTCTGTGTACATTATACTCACCCAACGTGACAAAATCAAGACGATTTTTTATTCCTCAGGGGAGATTCAACCTGGCATCCAAACTGCATCCTACTTCTTTTCTGCCCTGCCCTCCGACATATGCATATACCCTGGCCCCGAGGACATCCCCGTCCGGACCTAGCTCTGAACTTCATGGTGGCCTCTGTAATAAGATCAAACCTCTGGATAGCAATGGCTGTGATCTCTGCAGTAAGTCAGATTTGACCATTAACTGTGCAGTGCTGCTCTTCTCAGCCGAAACGTGAAGGTATTAAAGACAGTTTCTGCCTTGTGATTTTCGTTTGTGCAGAAGGAAAAAAGTGGAATCCACTCTGCATTACTACATAGAATCTCCCTGTCCTACTGCATATTCTAGGTATCGTTATGCACTGCCATGAAGAACAAGCATAATAGACTATATGCAACAAATACTTCTGAAAGAGCAAAACTTGTGAAATAAAGTAGCAATTGCTACGCCTTTAGCTTTTGACAACCTATGATGACAATAAACCCACCTAGAGGGAATTTTCTCCATCACTCATAGGGTCACATCGACACATATTAAGTTGCTGGCACAAAAGTGCTCCAATGACATTGGCTTTAGAGGGTGGAAAAGCCCGTAAGAAGCAGAGGAGGAGGTTTTCCGCACCCTGAGGAAGGTCAACACAAAGTCTGAAAGAAATCAGAGTTGAGTCTCTTTGCTAGGGGAGGAGAGGAAGGCTTCCGAAGAGCTGTTTGCAGCTCCTTGAGTCTCACACCTGACACGTGCCCTCTTGGCACAGGTTAGAGTAGCCCCCGGGCCACGTTTCCTACAAAACCGCATACCAGCTGTGTGCAGCGGGAGTGCAGCGAACACTCATGGTACTGCCTCCGCTTCCCTCTGTCCTCCTGCTGCTTTCTCCCTCTTCGTAAGACCGGCAAGGTCGCCTGCAGCTTTCAGGAGCTCCCCTGGGTCTGGCTGCTGTTTCTCTCTCTTCATGGGAGACCTAACAGAAACCTCTGTAGGCCAGAAAGGTATCACCCATCAGCCCGTCTCCCGTGACTGCTTTGATTTGAAGTAGTTTGAAGACTGACGCCTAAAAGTCATGGTGGGGGAGGGAGGGAGCAAGATGAAAGGGAAGAGGACAGGAAGGGGCTGGGGTTTGTATTTGTGTTGTTCAAGAGAAGCCAGAATAAAGGTGCTCCCAAACATCCCAACGGAGATGTTTTGGACAGCCTGCAGCGTCCCAAGGGGCTGTATCACAGGGTGACCTTTTCCTGAGGAGAACACATGAAAAGCATGTGGGAGAGAGCTTGCTTTCCGCCAGGCAAAATGAAGTCCTCAGAAGAGTCACAGCACGCTGGCTGCGGCGGGAGGGCCTAGAGCACTTCCTTGGTATGCAGACTTTAGTTTGGCAAGGAGACTTTGTTGGGCCTGGGATGCCAAGCGATTTGGACAGGCTCCAGCCCCATCACAGAGATCTCTCCGCCTACCTCTGGGAGGAACATCAAGTGTGCTCCTCAGCTCTTCCCGCTGCCACCGACCCGCTCACCCCATTGCAAGCCGGATGCAGGACCAGCCACCCCCACGCAGCCACCTGGACTTATCGGAATGAGCCTGATTTCAAGACATTCGAAACCATGGAAAGAAAACCCCTTGGCCCTCAGCGATGCCAGATCCCAAGAATATTCCTCAGGTCCTGCTGCACATCGCTTCCCGGCTAGCAACCGAAATAACCCAGTCACAGACACAAAGCTACCACAGTGTCACCCGGGAATTCACCCTCTCCAGGCTAGGTAAATTCTCTCGCCTGATCGAAAATATTCTGAGGATGAAAAAAAAAAAAAAAAAGGCCTTTGTGAGAGCATTTTCTAATAGCAGAGGCAGGCAAGGAATTCTGCAAATAACGCTTGCTTGCCCAAACTCCAACAAAATATAAACTCTGCAGACAGGGATGGTTGACCTAGGGTAAATATTTAACTTTATCCTCCAAAGGCACATGCAGTTTTACTAGCAAGAAGATGAAAAATATAGAATAATACCCCTACACACATCTTGTTTACTCTAAGGTTCCTTTGAATGGCTCTGGAAACTAAGTCAAATTGAGAGAGGAGTAAATTCAAAACTGGGTGTGGTGTCCCCTTTTTCAAAACCATAATAATGTACAAATGTGACGAAAAACAAATCAGTATGTTCTGGCAAAGAAGGGCCACGACTCGTCTCGCAAGAATAATGGCATTTTCTCCCTTGTAGGGTCTTCCTGGGATATTTCTTTGAGGGTAAAGTGTGAAAAAACAGGAGAAAAGGGCAAGAACAAGTGCAGATGTTCAAGATCTTGGCCGTGTGACATCCTGTCCTAGCAGGGGACATTGCCTCTAGCTGGCGGGGGAAATGCGGGGTCAGGCTTTTCAAAACAAGCTGGGCTGATCTGAAAACAAGCCGCGCGACCTCCTCGCACGGTGAAGCTTTGCTACTGAAGCAGCAAGGGAAACGATCGGAGGGTTTCAACTACGGGAAACGCGCTTGAATGAAGAACTTGTGAGTGCTCCAAGTAGAAGTGTCTGCTGATTTCACCCGTGGCTGGGGGTTAATAACGTGCCTCGCCGGTGGCAGGAGGCGAGTAAGTTAGGCAGCTGAGGATTTGCCTGGCATTCAAGGATTAATACACAAGCAGAGCACGCCTTGATTCACATCAGCTGTATGGAATACTATAAAAAGCTATGTTAGGGAGAGGAAAAAAAGCACGAGCAATTTCTGAACGTTGGCTGTGATTCGGTGGCTCGAAGCAGCAAGGGGAGTCTCTACCCTTACACGTTTTATCCCTGATTACGTTCTGACAATGCATACTGTATCCCTGATTATGGGTGACGGTAAACGGGGATGACAGCGAACAGGAGTGGTAGAGCTTCTGCCAGGGAACGTAGGGGCCCGTGCAGCTGCCCTTTGCCCACTGGCCTGTGAGAATGTCTTCCCATGCCCCTGGCTTGCTGCAGGAGTGCGACAATGGCCACATCAAGGGGCTGTGGGAGCAAAGGTGTGGACCAAACAGGTCTCTGAGATCTAACTTCAGCTTTAGAGATCCCCGGGGCCATGTAAAAAGAGCAGCAAAATATTGTGAGAACAGTCATACTAGAAAGGAAGAACATAAGAATAAGCAAAGCAAGAACATGTGTTATTTCCTGAGAATACTTTCCAAGTATCCAACAATCCGACACCTCAGTCCTTTGGATTTAAAAGCCTTCCATGCGTTTTTATCCCGCAAATGCGTCTGCTGTTTTTTTGAACCCCATCATCTCCTTTCCGCAGATGTTGTCGTCCCGTACGGAGCTCACTGCGTGCTTTGCCACCCTCTGCACCTTTCCTGGTTCTTCTGTGCTCCTCGAGACCGGAGCGCAAGAGCGTGACATGGATTGATGACGGGTGGAAACTGCTGTCTCCCCTGCCAGCTACAGAGTCAGCGGGCAGGAGCTATGGAAGGCAGCCCGTTACGACCAGGGAAGCCATTTCCTTCCTTGACACTGCGCTTCAGCAGCAGCGCTGCTACCTACACGGCTGCCAAGGTCCGTGGCCGCGGATTCAAACACAGCCCCTGACGGCCGTGCACGGATTAGGCAGAAAAGTAACCAGCCTGGAGCAAAGAACAACTGCTCCATGGGTTTGCGTGCGTGTTGCTGTAATGCTGTACCGGGAGTAAAAGTGCCGAGGAGAAAGCAGGCACTTCCACTTTTCAGACTGCTATTTTAGCACTGCACCACTTTGCCTGAGATTGTCAGATGTGGTGTTACTGTAACAGCTGTCCTTCCTCATCAGGGGTATCCAAAACAATGTTTATGTCAGTGGTCAGCATAGAGCCCTCCCCTCCTTCCGGAAAAATTAAATTTATACCTGATTGGTATAAGAAGTGGAGACTGGTGAAGAAAAGAAGTACTCGGTCATTTATGTGACGACCTCGGGATCGTATAAATCTCTTTTAGGGCAGTGAGAGGCAGGTAGCTTCCAGGACTGCATCTGACGTCCTGCAGAAGATGGCACCTGGCCAGCGATGTGTTCTGACCTGGTTGATTCACCAAGTGGGTGTATTAACCACCCGTGTAAAGTATCAAACTGCTAAAAACTCCCTGTCTTTGCTATATCCATGAAATACAGATTTAGGAAAGTGTGACAGCTTCTTTGCCTCTGTCCTCCAAGGTTGCCGTTCAGCCACTGAGTGCAATTCCCTCCATTGTGATGAAGGGAATTTGGCATTCAGGTCCAGGAGATGCCAAAGACCAGCCCGTCCAACGAGGCTGTAGGTCCCCAAGGCTGTGAAACCTCGGATTTCTGCTCAGAGGTAATCTCAGCTCCTCAGTGGAGGTTTCTCTTCAGTCAACCTGCCTGTTTTTATGAAACTCAGAGAAATACACTTCCTGCGAGACCTCCACTCTTCGGTGACATTGCATACCGGAATCAAGAGCTTTTCATGAGGGACAGATGGATGGACCCACATAGAGACACATCTCCCAGTGCATGTGCCGATGTACAATTTTTTTAGGAACCAGGCTAAAACTTACCTTGTGTCTATTATTGTCCCAGCTCTCTGTGTAAATCACAAAGTAGTTGTCCTAATACCAGAGAGAGGGAGGGGGGGGATGTAGATTTTTTTTTCTTTAATCCTGAAAAGATACTTAGAAATCTGTGGAAATGTGGGGGCGCCACATATACATATGGAAAATGCTAAACACATACTCAGTGCTTTCCTGGGCAGCGATATAACAAAAGTTAAGAGAAAGGGGAAACACAGAATCTCGTGTAATGAGACTGCAGGTTAGTGCGAAAATAACCTCAAATTCTTGAGAACTCACAGCAGGGTGTTGTGTTGCCTCTCTCTCCTTCCATCATGTTTGCATCGCGGAACGTGAGCTTTCTGCTGCCCACAGGTCCAGAGGTTTTTCTTAGGCAGACCTAGAAGAGTACATAGGTACCTAATGGTTTTCTGGGGGTTGAAACGCTCATTGATCTCGCAGCCTTTGAGAATCCGAGCTTCTGTTATCTATCGTACAATTTTCAAAGCTGTCTAGCGTACTTGCTAATGTAGGTATCTGAGATAACTGCTGGGAGCTCCAATGGCCCTTTTATTAGCCTGAACTAAAGCAATTTTGGCTCCCTAATTAAATAGCATCATTATGAAACCCAGGAGAAAAAAAAGCCCAAACAACAACGTAGCCGTGCAGAGCAGATCACGCACTGCTGTGGCTGTATGAGTCCTGTCACTGCAGGTTTTGGAGTAACAGCCCTGCTGGGAATTACAACAAGGAAAACAAGGCGGGAGGAGCACGCACGTTCCACCTGCCTTAAATCAGAGCCAAGACCTCTTGCATCGAGGAGTGCGAGTTCAGTCTCCAGCACGCCAAACAACAACGTAGCCGTGCAGAGCAGATCACGCACTGCTGTGGCTGTATGAGTCCTGTCACTGCAGGTTTTGGAGTAACAGCCCTGCTGGGAATTACAACAAGGAAAACAAGGCGGGAGGAGCACGCACGTTCCACCTGCCTTAAATCAGAGCCAAGACCTCTTGCATCGAGGAGTGCGAGTTCAGTCCCCAGCACGCGGCAGCCACAGAGCGGGGCGGCAGCCCCAGGCCGAAGCCCCCTGATCCTGCATGGGGGCTGCTGACCCGCAGGGCACGTGTGCTTCTCGCAGGGGGTGCAGAGGTCCTAACTCAGCCGTGTAACCCCCAGCTTGCAAAGGAGCTTTAAGAAAAATAAACAGCGGCAAGGCCATCCTCCACTCCTTGCTGACACGGCACCTCTTTGCAGAGGTGAAAGAGCAGCTCTTTTAGCGGCAGAGGGTACGCTGAGCAGAGCCACCGCATCTTTCTGGAGGATACGGAGAGGCAGCAGAGGCGGCAGCTGGAGCAGGCTGAAAGCTTTTTCTGAGTGCCACAGGAAAAGAAATCATTATGGGAACGCACTAAAAGCCTATTCATTGCTAAGGAAAGGGCTACTGAAGAATGTGGGACTCATGCTGAAAGCTGCCAGCCAGAGCAACAGGAAGATTATTAAAGCCCTTTGCAAAGATCCCCATCTCCTTCCTTTGGCAGTGGCGATTCTGGACATGGAGTCATTTCAGACCTACCCATTGAATCCTGTAAATAGCTGTCTGCAGGGAGGGAGAAGCTGGGTTACAGCTAAGGGGGTTTCTTTATGTGGGAACTGTAGGTAAAACACCCATATCGCGGCCAAATACAGTCAGAAAGGAAGGCAAATGCATGCCCTGGAGAAGCTGTCCTTGAATTATCGGACCTTACTGGGAGTGACTAGAACTCCTAAAGGAAGCAAATGCGGCTGTTTTCAGCTGTGCTCCGCAGCGAGGAGCAATGCCGACCTACTCCGCGCCAGCCGCTTGTGCGGGGTCTGTGCACGCAGGAGGCTGGGGCTAGGGAAGCTTTTTGGTCTTCAAATGTGAATATTTTGCCCTGAGTCAGCAGCTACCTGTTCTGACAGACTCCTGCTTTCTGTCTCCCATTTTCTGTCTTCCTTTCCCACCTGCTCTTCCACTTCTTTCCCACCTCAGCGTTTTATCTCCTTGGAGCTGTTTGGGAAGAGTGCCTGTGAGACAAACCCTAGCCAAGGGGCACCCATCCAAGGAGCAAAGCCCCCAAGAAATGCCTCCTACAAGCCAGGCTATCCCTTTTGCTCTCTACAGTGACGCTGATCCCGTGGCTCTTGAAAGAGATCGCTGTCTCTGTAACTACTACTTTTTTAGGACCCAATGCAGTCCCTTCCCACAGAACACAGCCTGATGGGAACCCTGTAGTGGTAGGTGCTGTACAGACACAGCAGGGAAAAGTCCTGCCGTCAAGGGTTTCTGTGGGGTGGAGGCATGGGGAGGTAAAGTGACTTGCCCAAGGTTCCCCGGTATGTCCAGCTCTTTGATCTGCTTGGTCCCAGTGCTGTCCCTCCCTGGACCTGTACCACATATTCGGAGGCAAAGGACAGCTCCAGGCTGGCAGCATTGCTTTCCTGCCTCTAGGAAAAGCTTGGCAGGGAACCGGCACGAAGGAGGAGGCAAGGCGGTAACCTCGTGGGCTTGCAATGGTCTATGGACTACTCTTGCCTGCAAAGTGACTCCAAGATCACTGCTTTCATACCCAAGGGTTTAAAAGTCATGAGTCTGGTCCCTCCAAAATCATGAGACTTTATGGTTTAAAAAGCACAGGGTTTAAAAGAAAAATAACTGCATGTTCACAGAGTCACAGAATTATTTAGGTTGGAAAAGACCCTTAAGATCATTGAGTCCAACCGTTATCCCAGCACTGCCAAGTCCACCACTGAACCAGGTCCCTAAGCACCACAACTACACGTCTTTTAAATGCCTCCAGGGATGGTGACCCCACCACCTCCCTGGGCAGCCTGTTCCGGGGCCTGACATACCTTTCAGCAAAAAAACGTTTTCTAATATCCAATCTAAACCTCCCCTGGTGCAATTTGAGGCCATTTCCTCTTGTTCTTCATTTGCCTTTGAATCTAGAGCCCTTGGGTCATATTTTTGAGCTTTTTACCCCAAAACCACACTATCTATGCTGTCTTTTGGTTAGGGAGCACAGAGCATCTTCCTTGTCTTCTCACTTACACATATTCATGCGACTTTTCAGAACCTGAAGTCTTTGAGCCTCCTAACTCTCTGTCCACCTTCATTAAATTTGGACAATGGGTTCAAGTTATGAGGGAATGAACAGGTAGACATACACATACCCATGCAGAGCACCATTAAATACACTGTGTGTTCTTAGAAAACAGACCAGAAGTAGAGATGTAAAAGGTTACTGCTACTTTTTTTTAAAGGATAAGTCTAAATCTTCTTGGAGCCGTGGAAACACTAAATGTGTTGGAAAAACAGCCCAGGGGCTGGACCAGGAGCCTCTCTGGAAAGAAGAAAGCACATTCAATAACCAAGCTCAGCTGAAGCAAAACCATAGAAAACAAACTGCCTGCACCAGGAATTTGGGGAAAGGGCCAATACTGGGAAAGGGGGAGAAAAGAGCACAGAGAATTGTTTAGTTCAAGTAAAAACAGAGCAGTACATCTGAAGAACATAACAGGGAGGTGCATGTTACAACTGGCCAGGATGAAAAGAACCAAAAAGAAAGGAGAGGCAAACACAGCTTTAGAAGTAATGACAGGGCAATCAGATTTTCAGGCAGAGCTCAGACATGTCGGCTAAGTGGAGCCTTGTGAGCGCTGCATGATGCTTAATCCGAAAGGAATCCCAAATTCCAGTAACAAAATCCACTTCAAGCCAGCAGATGCACTGTCTCACCTATGCCCTTGGGGCACAGAAAAATACTGGTGTTTGGAGTTTGCCCTTCCCTGCATCCATCCCGAATCCTGACTTACCTGCGCAGGGGCCACAGCTCCTAAGGAGGCAGGAAAGGAGATGTTCGCAGGAAAGGAGATGTTCGGCTGGGCCCAGCTAACAAAGGGTTTGGAGGTCTGCCTGCAAAAGCCTTGTGGCATTTTCAACCCAGCATGGCGAGGACACATGCAACTGTGACAGAAATGCAGGTCACTTTGATCTCCCTGGTTTCCCTCCCCAAAATGAAATGACTGGGTTCTTACTAATTCTCCTCCAGGGGCGATGTGTACTGCCAGGGAGAGCAGAGATACCTCCAGCGCTGCAGCACATTTATGCAAGTGGTGGCTGGGTGGTACTCGGTCCCCTAATGTGCTGAGCAGAAAGAAAGGGAAGCAGCCAGGGTACCCCAGGACCTGCACAAGGATGAGCTACGGCCATGATCCCCGTGACCAGAGACTAGCTGCCCCTTGCCCCCAGCTGGAAACAGCCGGAGAAAGGGTTCAGGGCAAATTGCGAGATCCAGCCTGAGTGGAAAACGTGAAGCTGATGGGAACAGGAGGTCAATACCATGGGTCTCGCAAGGCAGGAAATTCCTCTGCAATGAAACACCGCTGCCTCCTACTTCGGCTCAAGCCAAAGTGCAGCACGAGCGGCCGGGCACAGCCATGTCCCTCCCTCGGTGGCACGCTCACCCGTCTTGTTGAGTCAGTTCATTCCCAGTGGGGCAGGACGGGGCAGGATTTGGCCCTTTGTCTCTCCGTGTCCGCACAATCTGTGGGCTTGCAAGCAGTGAACCATAAAAAATGAAGAGTGGACAATTAAATGCTCAAAATCTGCTAGGACTTTGTCCAGAGTGGGCTAAGCAAACAAGTACAGATGGAGCGACCTATGATCTGCACAGTTAAGGGTGTACTCTACACCGCTTCATTTGTTTTAATCATATTAATTTACGACACAGGTTTCTTGCTTAATTAGTCAAATGAAGAATGAAAAGTGAATGCATAGAAATAAGCTTCAACTTGTTCAGCTGGCTTATGACCTCCATTACTGAGCTGGGAGAGTTGTGTTGACTTGGTGTCTGAAGGTTTAATGTGCCTGTTCACATGGTGCAGGAAATGGTGAAGAACTGAATGCAAAGGAAGGGACTGGGATTTTCAATAGCCCTCAACCTCAGGACCTGTAAGTGAAGACCGAGGCAGTGACCACTGGATGTTCTTGGAAGGACTACTTTGGGCAAAGAAGTGCGCAAGCCTTTGAGATGCTGCTATGCACCCCACAGCGCTTGCTTACAGACCTGGAGCAAGGTTATCCCACTTCATCCCCAAATGATCCCCCCAGGAACACGAGGAGATCACCAGGGCTTAGCGTCTTTCAGGGGAGAGCATCACCAGCCACCAGCTCCAGCAGGTTCCGGATGCATTTTGTTTTGCAGGACATTGACCACTGTGATCCTGCTCATGTGGAACAAGGCGACACCATCTCTCATGTGCCTCCAGGCGACTAAAGATGACCGCAGGAAAGACGGCAAAAAATCTTCCCTGGGTCAGCATTTTCAGACAGAAAACTGTTTTCAAGGAATGAAATCTGATGATAAAGCAGGGTTGTTTTTTTCCACTTTCAAACCAATCCTCTTCTAGCTTCAGAGGGTTGTTCCCCCTGTACTGTCAAATAGGAAAAGTAATAAAAAAAAATCTGTTGCAAATGCCTCATTTTTCTTTTTTCCCTCCCCTCTTTTTCTTTCTGCTGCTTATCATTTTGGGGCCAGCTCTATTATTGGATAATTGCATTGGCTAATCGCATTTAAACAGTTTTAGCAAGAATGGGTACTTACATTCAGAGCAATCGGGCTGAAAATGCACTGAATCTGGTAGAGTTATTTCACAAGAGACTGAACCAGATAAATAAGAAGTGCTGTGTTAGTTTGTGTGAGGGTACACACACACACTTAGGGTACACAGCTCCGACTCTGAAACAGGGAGATATTGTATTCAGGACCCCAAGCCCTGCCCCAGGATCTGGGCTCTATGGGAATCTATTCCAACTAGCAGTGGGAGAACTCCTAAATTCCAAAAGTGAAATACGCACAAATGTTTTCAGAGCTTCTCTTGTCATCTTATCAGAAGCCTCACTGGCAAATACAGCTTTTATTTCTAAATATATTTGGTGAAATTCAAGTTTCTAATAATTAAAGTGTTGCAACTGGATGTGTAACTGGATTCTTGGCTCTCTTTAGCCCTGAATGCAGCAATTCCCCTTTAGTCTTGTGCATATTCAAAAATAATTTCCTGGGAGCTTATAGTCCGCCACTTGTGAAGCAGGTATCCAGCATGACGGGGACACGGAACAGTTTTACCCATCGTCTGGTTGCTGGCTCCTTCCTCAGCCCTCCCTGTGGCTGGTTGCCACACGTAGGGTTTCCTTCTCCAGATCTCAGGCAGTTTTGTGGGAAATGCTACAGATTTTGGTGAAGGGTTTTGGGACAAACCCAGAGGTCCCCCAGCCACGGAGAGCTGTGATGGAGCCCTGTACGTGTTGCACGTGGTCAAGCCACTTTTCAGACCCCACAACACACAAGCAGGATGGGTTGTTTCACCTTCCTAACACTGTGCTTTAGTCCTCGTAAGGAAAATGAATTCCTTCATTTTCTGCTCCCAGGGAAGAGTTAACCGAGGAGCAGGCAGGAATGGCGTGTCAAAAGCCCAGTAGCAACATCTCTGATTGAACTAAGGCAATTTGCAGGGCTGAAACCTGCACCAGTCTGCCTATTTACCCATCTTTCCTCTTATCTTTCTCGTCTGAAAGCAAGACATAAGTTTGTGAGTCACAAGCAGCCTAATTTGAGAAAAGCCAAAGCCACTTCTGAGAGCCTCTGTCTCATGGGCGAGACTCTGGCCCTGCTGGAGCAAACCTCCCGCCAGTCCCGCCAAGACATCCAACCGAGATAAAACATGGCAAAACTCTTCTCATTAAATGACCCTGGCAGAAATCATTTCATAAAGTGCATCTCATTGACGGTAAGTCCTTCAGGCCAGGGCTGTGAATCCTCCACATTAACCATAATGTCCACACTCGGCGTCAAGAGGAGTGATGGAGAGCAAAGCTGGGTGGATGGGTCTGAGCCAAGGGCTTCAGTCGTGGGGCTTTCTGAGCATTGCAGCCTGCGTGGGCACTGGACAGGCACAAGTCTGGGCAAAGCTTGACATTTCCCAGCTGCGTAGGCAGAATTTAATTTTGCCACCAAAAGGACGAGGAACAGGGGCGTGCACTGTATGGGAAGGGAATGGCGGGAACAGCCCTGGGTCAAAGAGCTTCTGCTCCCGTTGGAGGAAGAAAGATGGAGGACTAGTGGAGCTGGTCTAGTGACCATGTTACCTTGCCTGATTTTCCAGAAAACCTCACAGATTTCACTGCGAGGGCACAGTTTGGCTTTTCTACCAACAAACAGAAAAAGCGCACGACACCGACGGCAACTCCCACAGCGGCAGATGTTGTCACTTGGCGCTCCCCTGCTATTAAGCACTGTCCATCTGAGTAGAGCTGATGCTGTGAAGGAGAGGGTGAAGGCCTGTACCTCTGCACCCCAGGGCCTCTGCAAAAGGGAGCAGGGAGGCTGACGTGTTGAGGTCTTTGCCGGTTTGGATGCTGAGGTGCACAAAGGCAGTGTGCCTTGGGGAAAATAGTGTTTTCTCACATCCAGACATCTCCCCTGGGACAAGAGCCCCTTGTTTTCCCATCTGGTCCCAGTAAGGTGAACCTTGCTGGAGCTACACTAAAACATATGGCATTGCTGTCAGCAAGCGGGCCGAGCCAGCCCCTAGCTAGGGTGAGCAAATGTAAACCCACTGGTCGCGGAAGCTAGGCCGATGTATACACACTAGAGACTCTAAAGTGCTGGCATAAAGTCCACGGAGTCATTTGCTTTAAAATAAAGAAGAGCAGGGTGCGGCCCGAGCGCAGCTGTGGAAGGAGACTCAGACAGACACAGGCTGTTAGCACAAGGGGGTCAGGATCAGTCATGGACGGGCATCGTAGGAGCCGCCGTCCCTTGAGGTGGACATAGGGGTACCTGGGGACACCAGTGACTTGCTCTGGCCTGCAAAAGCAGAGTGTGCTTTGTAATCGCCAAAGAGGTCTCCTCTGGAAGAGGAGAAAGCAGTGCTCCCCCAGCACGGTCGTGTCCTTTGCTGCTGTAGCTCTTTTGGGGTCTGCAATGAGTGTCCACCACGTTGTATGAACCCTGTGTATGCTTGTCCAGCCTCTCACTGCACTTCCGGGGGATTTGATGTCCATCGCTGCTCCCGCTGTGTGTAGGGACCAGGTTTCCGAGTGCTGCGAAAGTCCCCTTTTCTCTAGTCTGGGCCCACAAAAGCAGAACGGTTTTTCTCCCCAAAACTTCCTCCAAAAATCTAAGAGAATGAGGGATTAGCTCCTGCACAACTCCAAGGTAAACTGTAGCTTTCTGAGGTCCCGGGGGTGCTCTCTCTGTGGAGGGAAGCTTGATCCCACATCACTACCATAAGCAAGGTCACCCCAAGCCCTCCTGGTTGCCAGCTCCAGCGCAGACCCCATTGCGTGACACTGAGCACTTCCAGTTCGCAGACTCTGTTTGTTTGCATTTTATTTCCCAGGCATGACTTATACCCTTGCTGACGGATGTGTCCACGCAGTCAGCGTGCCAGGCTGGGCACAGCCTGTCCTTAAACCGGAGGTGCTGCGGGCACAACCAGCGGCTCGCAGGGTCACACAGCAGTTTTGGCTCTGAAGATGTTTGTGTTCTGGTTTCCTCAGCTGGGTCTTCATCTGCCTCAAGGAAGTTGATCTGGCCGAGACGTGACAGAGAGTGGAGGACCCTCGGACAAAATACCCTGCAGGGAGGTGAGGTATTGTTGTTTTACAAACCCCCCATCAGCCTGACTTCAGCAGGTTACCACGTTATTTGGGCTACCTGAGAAAAGTATGAGCACAGTGTTTTGCTCCTAGCATCCTGTTCAAGGGTTGTTTTTGTTTGGGCCAAACCAGGACTTGTACGAATGTGGATATACCCCTGTCCTATTTGAAGAGCCAAACCAAAGTCGTAATTCCCCTACTGACCTCTTTAAACATTGCTGCTTTACTCCATGGAGCACACTGCTGTTGAAAACTGGTCCCGTTCCTCTGCTTAAAGCAGGAGCAACTTTCCATCGAGAAGATCTTAGCAGCAGCACGAGTCCCAGCCGCAAACTCGAGCATCTCCTACCTTTAGCTCCTGGCAAGCACACAGAGCAGAGGCGGGAGACACTGACACCTCCTGGTATGACGGATCGCTTGGAAATGACTCCTCAGCCATCACCTGAGAAACTCTGGTTTGGGATATGCAGCGTAACACACTGCATTTTGCCACCTTGAAACGGGATCTTCTTTTGAGATGTCAAGAGATTCCACATTTGTGTCATGAACATGTGGTTGTTTTCTCATAGTTTTTTTAGCTTCCCACCGTTTCCCTGTCACAGTAAAAAATGCCATTCAGCTTTTAAATACAGTTTGCCATACAGCTCAGTGTTTGCTAATATCACAGAAACTTTATTCATTTCTTTGAGAACATGGCTCGAGCACTCCGCGCTCCTGCCAAGCCTAGCATCGGGGCGAACGTTTCGGTGGCCTTTCTCCTAGCGATGCACCATCACGCATGTGTGAAAACACAGCACACGGGCCGCACCACCCCGCTATCCTTTACTTGCGGCCAGTTCAATTTAGCAGAAGTTTTGCAATGGGCACTAACTAGGGAAAGCCTGCCAGTGAGAAAGTCCTAGAGCAGACAAAAGTCAGGCTTCAGTATCTCCCTTGGATCTCTAACAGAAGAGAAATGCAAAGAAAAACTATTGCAACAGATGCGACTCAATTTCCATGTCTTTTGTTATCAAGAGCGAGTCACAACATCGAATCCCAATATTTTAAAGTTGTTTGTAGGAGAGAGTCACAAATTAACACCATCCTGAAAAAGTGGACCAGCAATTATTTTCTGTGTTTTACAAGAAAAAAAGGGCGACGAAGTAGCAACTGTACTCGATTTTTCCTATTTTGCTCCTTAAAGACAGGGAAAAAAAAGAAAAAAGGATGAAGAGCACACCTCAAGCCAGGCTCAGCCCGCAGAGGAACTTTGCCATTTCTGATTTTCCTAGGGAAGCACCCTCCAGGCAACCCACAGGTTGCTGTGTGAGTTCCCCTCCCATGGACCTCGGCTGGGAGATGCCGTCGGTGTGAAACCCACGCTGCCTGCCCCTCCGAAACCGCGGGGCTGAAAAATGGAGGTAGTGGAATAAATCTAAAAGCTATTTTGATTGCATAGTGCCACCCACTGTCGGAGGGACAGACAGCACCGAGGCCGCTGCTCAGGCACGGGCTGCGCTTGCTACTCGGCTAAATAACTGAGACGTACCCCTCAGATATCTAAGACGGCTAGGATATCCATAAGGCAGCTCTATACGTACAGTGGGATATATACACGCAGCTATATGCATACTGATGTCAGGCAGATGTCAATACTTATGGATACATGTCCTGAGTCTGGATGGGGCAGAGAAAGCTGGTGTGAAGCGAGAGGTCCTGCGCAGCAGGGAGATCCAGCGGGGAGGAGGCCTCGCTGGAAAAGCTTTGGGTGGGTCTGGGGGTCACAAGCATCTGGGAAAACATGTCACTTGGGCGCCAGCCCCTCTTGGAAATGGGCAAGCAGATGGGGAGGGATGCAGATATGGACGTACGGGGGAACACAGGCCCACGTGCACAATGCTTCGGTGAAGATGCTTAATTTGTTGATTGGATGTGATACGTGCTTTGATTATCAGCTACGTACATGTGCCAGAACGGAGGGAATTATGTGATGAATTTCCTCTGTCTGGACATCAGGTAGAAAAAAGTTCACCCGAAGGATCATGCTACACACTGGGTTATGTCATTGTATGTCTACAGAAGGGCAGATATTTCTATCAGTCTTAAGAGAAGCCCAGACCAGAGCATCCCAACACATCTCTAAACCCATGAAACAGTATCCTGGGGAAAGACCAAGTTGTATTTCTCTACACATCCACCACTCGTGGCCGAAGGCGAGTCAAGCAGTCGGATAACGGGGTGTACTCTGATGAGCTGGGAGCTCTTGCAGGATGGCGTGCTGTTCTGCAGAGACGCCCTCAGAGAACAGATCTTTCATTAAGATTGTCATTTGCTACCATTTCCATCCCCGCAGAGGCTGCCTCCGCCTCAGCAGGCACCGTCCCCGGGGAGGGAGCACTTGTGAAATATTCATACATCAGAAGAAATTACGTTTGTAAGCGTGGACTGAGGAGTGACAACTAGCTGGAGGGGCAAGCAGGGAACAACAATAGGAGAGAGG